>PVJD01004367.1:0-138779 GCA_004026545.1 Mormoops blainvillei
ACCCCTCCACCACTTGTGCAGGGCAGCAATTCCTACCACAGTGCCACACCAATAGGACACTCAAAGGAAGAAAAGTATGGGTCAAAAATTCTATCCACCCAAACTGCTCTTTAGGTATAAAGCCTATAGACAAACATTTTAAAAGCTGTAAAAAATCAGGGAATATTATTATCATGAGCCTTTTCTGAGGAGCCTAGGGGAACCATGGAACAGCAGTCTCAGCACCGCTGAGCAAGCCTGAGGCAATCTAGGGAAAAGGTCCTATCTTGAATATATTGAATGTATTTACCTATAGAAATAAGAGTAAAGCAAACACAGATGTTAGGGTGATAGATCATAATGCAGATATTACATTCCTTAATATAGGAGAAATTTTCATCACTAATAAAAAATTGAAGGAGAGAGGGAAGTTAGGAATATGAATAAGCTCACTGATCACCTCAAATTAACTGACTCAAAAGATAGTTTTTAAAATTTCCAAATCAAGTAGAAGCTTAAGCATATTTAACATAAACACTAAGATTGAAAATTCTATTGATTATATGAATTAGGAGGGGGGAGGGGAGAGGATGAGATTACAAGTTAAGTTTATTGTATCAAAAGATACAATAATCAAAAGATACAGTCCCCAAAGGGAGTGGATCGACAATATTTTACAAAGATAACTTCTAGAACAAAAATATAAACCTTCCTAAATATCAAAACAACATTAAGAAAAAGGGCAAATAGCCCTGGCTGGTGTGGCTCAGTGGATTGAGTGCCGGCCTGCGAACTGAAAGGTCTCTGGTTTGATATAGTCAGGGCATGTTCCTGGGTTGCAGGCCAGGTCCCCAGCTGGGGACATGGAGAGGCAACCAATTGAAGTATCTTCGCACATGGATCTTTCTCTCCTGTTCTTTCTCCCTCCTATCTCCTCTCTCTAAAAATAAATAAATAAAATCTTTTCTTCAAAAAAGGGCACACACTTAATAAAGACACAACATAAAAAAATAACAGAATCAAAACCAAATAATATGTCATCTTAATAAATGTAAATGGGTTTAAATCATCTACTTAAAAAGAAATATTTGTATTTATTTATATTTAGAGAGAGGGAGAAACAGAAGGAGAGAAACATAGATGGGCTGCCTCTTGCAGGCCCCCAACTGGGGACCTGGCCCCAGACCCAGGTATGTGCCCTGACTGGAAATCGAACTTCCTGTTTGTAGGCCAGTGCTCAATCCACTGAGCTTTCGTAGCCAGGGTTAATTCATCTATTTTAAAAATTGCATTCAAAATAAATCACAAAGCCCAATCCAACTATAGGTTGTACATATATAAGACGAAATAATTCAGAAAGGTTAATAATGAAAGAAAGGCACAAAAGAAAAACACAAACTTCAAAAAAATCTGACAACATAAAATTCAGTAAAAGCTTTAAACAAGATAAAGAGAAGTAGTTTTTAATGCTAAAGGCTACAATTCACCATAAAAATTTAAGTTATGAGAATATATGCACCAAATAATATAGCAGGAATTTTCATAAAACAGAAACTATAGAAATGCAAGGAGATTTAGACAAAGACACGCTAATAATAGAAGACTATGATTCACCTTGCCCAATCCCAAATAGATCAAGTGGTCAAAATTAAATGAGAATTTAGAAGTCCAAACAATACAATCAGGAAAATAGATGTTACTGATAATGCATCAAACATCGTGCCCTAAGAATAGAGAATATACTTTCTTTTCAAGTGGTCTAGAATATTTTTACACAAAAAAGATTATATGCTGGGCCACAAACTAAACCTCACGAAATCCCCACAGTAAAAATAATATAGATAGCATTCTAATAAACACTGACATTTATAACATTCAGAAAACAAGGAGTGACCTTCCATTCAGATGCACGTGAGGGTCTACATTAAATAACTCCACAATCAAAGGGAAAATACAAATTCAAAACTGCAGAATTTCTAAAAAACAATAATAATGAACAGATATAGAAGGATCTAGGAGCACACTTAAAGTAGTACTCAAAGGAAAGTTCATAGCTTTAAATAATTTTTTAAATAAAATTTAAAGCCTTTTTTTTCCCTTTTAGGGAGAGTGGGTTTAGAGAGGGGAAGGGAGGGAGAGAAACACTGGTATAAGAGAGAAACAGGGATTGATTGCCTTTCATACGCACCCCATGGGGACTGAACCTACAACCTACACATGTGCCCCAATGGGGAATCGAACCCATGACCCTTCAGTTTGTTGGACAGCACTCAACCAACAGAGCCACACTGACCAGGGCACCTTAATTATATCAACATAAATAAAAGAAAAATAAATGAAATAAACAACTGGCTTAAGAAATTAAAAAAAGGGATTTTAAAATAAATCAAAGGAAAGCAAAAGGAAACGTTAATAAAGATAAATACAGAAATTAATCAGTTAATCTAATAAAATACAGTAGAACTTATATATGAATAAGCTTGTTCTTAAAAAACCCAATACATTAGGTAAGCCACAAGTAAGTTACTCAAAATAAAAAGAAGGTGGGAGACCACCAGCCAAGATGGAGGCGTAGATAGATACACTTTCCTTCCTCGCACAACCAAAAGGACAACAACCAATTTAAAAACAAAAAACAACCAAAACTGCCAGAAAATTGAACTGTATGGAAGTCCAACAACCAAGGAGTTAAAGAAGAAACATTCATCCAGACTGGTAGGAGGGGTGGAGATGGGCAGCTGGGGCAGAGAAGGTATAGCAAGGTGGTGGCTGGCAGACTGGGTGGTCCCACATTTGCATGCAGATAAACCAGGAGGAACAACTGGAGAGTGAGACAGATCCCAGGGTTCCAGCACAGGAAACTAAAGCCTCAGAACCTCTGGCTGTAAAAAGCTGCGGGGGTTGCAGTGGCGGGAGAAATTCCCAGGCTCACAGGAGTGTCTGTTGGAGAGACCCATGGGGTCCTAGAATGTACACAAACCCACCTGCCTGGGAATCAGCACCAGAAAGGTCAATTTGCCTGTGGGTAGCAGGGGAAGTGACTGAAAGCAGGGCAAGAGCAGAGCAAGTGGCACTGTTTCCACTCTGACTCCACCCCAATATGCAGTACCACAATGCAGCCAAGTGGGTTGCCCTGGACAAATACCTAAGGCTCCACCCCTTACAATATAACAGATGCACCAAGACAAAGAAATATGGCCAAAATGAAAGAGCAGATCAAAACTCCAGAAAAAGAACTGAGTGGTGAGGAGATAGCCAACCTATCAGATGCAGAGTTCAAAACACTGGTAATCAGGATGCTCACAGAAATGATTGAGTACAGATGCAAAATAAAGAAGTGAAGGCTATGCAAAGTGAAATAAAGAAAAATATACAGGGAACCAAGAGTGAAGGGAAGGAAACTGGGACTCAAATCAATGATTTGGAACAGAAGGAAGAAATAAACATTCAACCAGAGCAGAATGAAGAAACAAGAATTCAAAAAAAAATGAGGAGAGGCTGAGGAACATTTAGGACAATTTTAAATGCTCCAACATCCAAATCATAGGGGTGCCAAAAGGAGAAGAGGAAGAGCAAGACACTGAAAACTTATTTGAACAAATAATGAAGGAGAACTTCCCCAATCTGGTGAAGGAAATAGACTTCCAAGAAGTCCAGGAAGCTCAGAGAGTCCCAAAGAAGTTGGACCCAAGGAAGCACACACTAAGGCACATCATCATTACATTACCCAAGATTAAAGATAGGAGAGAATCTTAAAAGCAGCCAGAGAAAAGGAGACCATTCCCTACAAAAGAGTTTCCATAAGACTATCAGCTGAGTTCTCAAAAGAAACCTTACAGGTAAGAAGAGGCTGGAAAGAAGTATTCAAAGTCATGAAAGGCAAGGACCTACATCCAAGGTTACTCTATTTGGCAAAGTTATCATTTAGAATGGAAGGGCAGATAAAGCGCTTCCCAGATAAGGTAAAATTAAAGGAGTTCATCATCACCAAGCCCTTATTATATGAAATGTTAAAGGGACTTACCTAAGAAAAAGAAGATCAAAACTATGAACAGTAAAATGACCACAAATTCACAACTATCAACAACTGAACCTAAAAACAAAAACAAACTAAGCAAACAACTAGAACAGGAATAGAATCACAGAAATGGAGATCACATGGAGGGTTAACAATGGGGAGAGGAGAATGGCAGAAAAGGGAATAAGAAGGATAATTGGTAGGTACAAAATAGACAGGGGGAGGTTCAGAATAGTATCGGAAACGGAGAAGCTGAAGAACTTATAAATACAACCCATGGACATGAACTAAGGGGGAGGGCGGTGGATGTTGGCGGGAGGTGGGGCGTGCAGGGCAGAGGGGAATAAAGGGGAGAAAAAAAATGGGACAACTGTAATAGCATAATCAATAAAATATAGTTTAAAAAAAAGAAAATGTACTAAAACCTAAAATAGGAAATTGCAAATGGGAAATAGTAACACAAAGATTAGAAAGTGAAGAATAAAGCAAAAAGAGAGAGAATACTTTACATAATTTTATGCAGATAAATTTGAAAACCTATATGAAATGTACTATTTCATCAGAAAAGTAAAGATAGAAAACCAAAATAGACCAATATGCATAGATTTTTAAAATAAATTGAATATAATAAATGATATTATGCATAAATATAATATATAGATATATAAGTAATAATAAAACTTTGAATAAATAACTTTGACAAGATAACTTGATAAAATTTATCAAATATTTACTCCCCTTCCTCCTCCTAAACCCCAAAAAACTTTGGGTTCATTGTTTTATAGGGGAATTCTACAACTCTACTAACCTTTAAAGAACAGATGATTCCAGTGATTTTTAAAATGCTCCATAGCCTAGAAAAAAGACAACAAGTTCTTTTCAAAAAGAATATATATGTACAGAGATACCAAAATATAATAACAACTGTAAGAATAAAGAAGAAAATAGGTCAATCTCATAAAAAATATCAATTCAAAAATTCTAAATAAAGTTTTAGCAAACAGAATTCAAAGCATCCTGAAAGAAGAATATATTATAACCAAATGGAGTTTATTTTAGGAATGGAATAAGGTACCATATTAGAAAATCCACTAATATAAATCATATTAATAATTCTAATTAGAAAATCATGAGTACCTTTATAAATACTGAATATGCATTTGATAAAATTAAATACTTACTCTTGATTTAAAACATTTAGTATAATGGGAATTAATGAATACTTCCTCAAAATGAAAAATGTGTTCTTTTTTCTTAGCATTAAAGCAAGACTTTGCTTAACAGGGGAAATACTAGAGACACTAATACATAGGATATGTTAGACTTTGTAACCAGTGCTATGTAGATGTGAGAAATAAATTAGTGGTAAAAGAACTGAAGACATTCTAGATTATTTTCTAGCATATCCTCTAGAATTTTCTTAAGGTTTCCAGGCCCCAAAAAATTAGTGAGGAATGTTCTAGAAGGTAGTTTTAGGAGGTAAAGGAAAGAGGAGGAACAAAAATAGGAGGAAGAAGAAGGAGAAGTAAGGAGAAGAAAAATTAAGAGAAAAGGAAGGTGTGGTGGTTTGAAATATATTGGACACTCCATCCAAAACATGGAGCCTAATTCTCTTGTCCTTGAATGTATACTGCACTTAGTGACTGACTTCTAATGAATAGATTAAGTTAGAAGTTATGGTGTATGACTTAGGAGTCCATGTATGAAAGATATTGTAGCTTCCGCCTTGCTTTTTCTTGGTTTGCTTATTCTGAAGGAAGACCCCTGCCATGTCAGGACACTCAAGCAGTCCTGTGGAGAGGTCCTTATAGTGAGAAACTTGAGATCTGCAGTGACCAGCCACGTGAGTGAGCCATCTTAGAGATGGCTCCTCTAGCTCTAAATAAGCCTTCCCATCTATGAAGCATCAGCCAATACATGTTCTGAAACTTTATCAGAGATGCTGAGCCAGAACCACCCAGTTAAATTCATCCTGCATTCCTAATTCACAGAAACTGTGAGATAATGCGTATTGTTCTAAGTTACTAAGATTTGAAGTAATCTGTTATACAGGCCATAGAATTAATACAGAAGGCAAAATAAAGTCATTTCAGGTTGACAAAAAAAATGAGCATGCCACTGGCAGACCTGTATTAAAGGAAATGCAAACAAATTTTTCCGGCAAAAGGAAAATGAAACCAGATGGGAAGTAAGAGATAGGGAATGAAAAACAAATAAAGTGGTAAATATGTGAATAAATCTAACGTTTCATCAGATTTTAAAATATACCATGGGACTTCTGGTCAAAATGGCAGCATAGGTAAACACAGCTCAACTCCTCAAACACACACATCAAGATTACAATATAGAACAATCATCATTCAGAACCATCAGATATTGAGTTGGATGGAAGTCTGACAACTACAGAATTAAAGAAACCACATCCATCCAGATTGGTAGGAGGGGCAGAGATGCAGAACAAGCTGGTCTCACATCCACATGTGTTAGATAAAAATTCGAGAGTCATTTCTCGAGAACAAGGAGTCCCAGCCCCACACCAGGCCACCCAGTGCAGGGTTCCGTATCAGGAAGATAAAACTCCATAACTTCTGGCTGAGAAAACCAGTAGTGATTGAATCAGTGGAAAAAACTTCTGGAGTCCCAAGAAGTTCCTCTTAAAGAACCCACACACAAACTTACTCAGACTCACTCCCTCTGAGCTCCAGCACTGGGGAAGCAGCTTGAAAGGCACCAATGGCATACAGGCAGGAACTGAAGTGTCTGGCATCAAGGTGGGAGCTGGGGAACAGCTTTCTCCCATACAAAAGGTAGGCACAGGCCATTGTCCCTTTTCTGAGTCCTTCTCCCACAGAGCCACAGAGCCAGCAGGCAGGTGCCATATCTGAGACTTCATCAACCTGGCTAACACTGTTTGCCCAGCCCTGGAGATCACCTCAGGCTCCATCCCACCCAAGCTGTTAACTGTGACTTTCCATATGAATGGCTGGCCTTGACTCATGCTTTACAACTTCCTAAATCCTATCAAACAAGCAACAGGTGGCCTCAGTAAGACCCTAGCCCCTATATCTCTTGCTATGTGGCCCCAGGCCTGGGACTAGCAGCCACCACCTTAGATTCATAGCTTGGCTTTGCCTGGGAATTTCTAAGCCCAGTATAAGTAGCAGCCAATATAGATTGCTTTATAGCTCATGCAGAGTAGTCCCGGACAGAACACAGGAGCAGGCTGAACTTGGTCCATACCACCCAGAAAATCCCAGGGTCTGCTCACCCAGTGGACAGTTAAAGGCCGTGTTGGAGCACCACAACCCTGTCCCTGCACAGCTGATCCTCCATGGAGGGTGGAGTTTGGTGGTCAGTGATCACAGCTAGTCCATGACACTGACTAGACTTGGTAAACCCTTCCCATTGATCTGCCAACAGCAATCAATACTCAGCTACAAGAGGAGGGTGTACTCGGCCCACATGAAGGGTACACCTTGAGTACCCACCTTGGGTGATTGGGGAGGTTGTGTGACTGGACACTACAGGACACCTACTATATTAGGCCACTCTACCAAGACAGGGGGTCATAGCAGCTCTACCTAATACATAGAAACAAACACAGGGAGGCTGCCAAAATGAGGAGACAAACAAACATGGCCCAAATGAAAGAACAGATCAAAACTCCAGAAAAAGAAGAAAACAAAGTGGAGATAAGCAATCTACTGATGCACAGTTCAAAACACTGGTTGTAAGGATGCTCAGGAATTTATTGAGGACCTCAACAGCATAAAAAAGATCCAGTCAGAACTGAAGGATTTACTATTTGAAATAAAGAACAATTTACAGGGGAACAACAATAAAGTGGATGAAGCCCAGAATCAAATCAATGATTTGGAACATAAGGAAGCAAAAAACAACCAATCAGAACAACAGGAAGGAAAAAGAATCCAAAGAAATGAGAATAGTGTTAGCAGCCTCTGGGATAACTTCAAGCACTCCAACATTCACATCATAGGGCTGCCAGAAGGAGAAGAGAAAGAGCAAGAAAATGGAAATCTATTTGAAAAAATAATGATGGAAAACTTCCCTAATTTGGTGAAGGAGATAGACATGCAAATCCAGGAAGTACAGAGTCCCAAACAAGATGGATACAAAGAGGACCACTTCAAGACACAATGTAATTAAAATGTCAGTGGTTAAAGATGAAGAGAGTATCTTAAAAGTAGCAAGAGAAAAACAGTTAACCTACAGTGGAGTTCCCATAAGGCTGTCAGCTGACTTCTCAAAAGAAACTTTGTAGGCTAGAAGGGATTGGCAAGGAGTATTCAATGTCATGAAAAGCAAGGACCTACAGCCACAATTGTTCTACCCAGCAAAGATCTTATTCAGAATTGAAGGACAGATAAAGAGCTTCCCAGACAAGAAAAAGCTGGAGGAGTTCATCATCACCAAACCATTATTATATGAAATATTACCAGGAATTATTTAAGAAAAAGAAGATCAAAGCTATGAGCAATAAAATGGCAATAAATACATATCTATCAACAATCGAATCTAAAAAACCAACTAAGCAAACAAGAAGAACAGAGACAGAATCATGGATACAGAGAGCATTTTGATGGTCACCAGATGGGAGGGGTTATTGGGGCATAGCTGAAGAGGTGAGGAGAATTAAGAAATATGAACAGGTATTTACAGAATAGTCATGGGAATGTACAGTACAGTATAGGAATGGAGTAGCCAAAGAGCTTATACGTATGAGCCATGGACATGGACAATGGAGTGGGGAGTGCTGGGTGGAGGTGGGGAAAGGGGGGACAATTCGGATGACTATAATAGCATAATCAATAAGATATAATTAATAAAATAAAATAAAATCTTAATAAAACAGTAAGATTTAAATATGTGGAGAGATATACCATGATTATGAATTGGAAGTTTTGATATTCTTAAATGTTAGTTCTTTCCAAATTGATCTTAGATTCAATATGATCCCAATTAAAACCCCAGTAGCCCATTTTTCTGGAATTGACAAACTAATGCTAAATTTTGCCTCAAAAAGCTATAGACTAAAATAGCCAAAAGAATTTGTAAGAGAATACAGTTGGAGGACTCAAACAATCTGATCTTAAGACTTACTATAAAGCTACAGCAGGGGTGGCAAACTATGGCCAATTTTCGTAAGTCATAATAGCTAAAAACTTTTTTTAGATTTAAAAATGGTTGGAAAAAGAAACAAAGAAGCCCTGGCTGAGTAGCTCAGTTGGTTGGAGCACTACCCCAATAGGCTAAGGTCATAGGTTTGATCACCATCACAGCACATGCAAGAGTCAACCAATGAATACATAAATGGGTGGAGCAATGAGTCAATGTTTCTTTCTCTTTAAAAAAAAAAGTTTCAAAAAAAGAAACAAAGAAAAGATGCTACAAGAATTAATAACATGTAGCTGTCCATTTACAGAAAAAGTTTGCTAAATCCTGAGCTATAGTATTCAAGATAGTATAGTATTGGTAAAATGACAGACACATAGATCAATGGAACAGAATAGAGTCCAGAAATAGACTCACACATACATGGTCAATTGATTTTTGACAAAGGTATGAAGGTAAGTAAGTGGAAAAAGGAGAGTCTTTTCAACAAATTGCACTAGATCAATTAGACAACCATATGCAAGAGAAGAAAGAAAGAAAAGAGAGAGAGGGAGGGAGGGAGGGAGAGAGAGAGGAAGGAAAGAGAAGGAAAGGAGGGAAGAAAAGAGTCTCAGCTATGTTGGGAGACAATTCTCCATGGGCCTCTCATATATCTTCACATCTTAAGAGTTAGACACTAACTCCCCTTTTGTTCCAGAGTGTCTTTTCAAGGATGTTTGTCCATGAAACAGCCTGGAGATAGTGTATACCTCCAGAGCAAAGGGCAAGTGTGTTTACTGTCCAGATAAAAAAGATAATGTATTGTTCTGGAGCAAAGGTTGGGCAGGTTTGCTTGCAGTCCTTTATAAAAGATTGATGTTCCCTAAACTTGGAGCTGCTGAGCTGTGATACAAACCCTCTCTGTAAACCTGTTTGTACTTCATCCACCTGGGCTTTTTGGCATAGCCCATGAGAACTGGGGGACAAGGGGAACCAATGCAAACATGAAGCTCACACACTTTCTGTGCTGTAATAAAGTGTTTTGTCTCTGCCTTAGAAGTCTTATGTCTTTTGCCAGCATCCATGGAAATTGTGGCAGAGCACCTTGTTAACGTGCAAGTAGGGTAAAATCTTATATCCTTTATTGATGTTGACAACCCATACCTTGCATCATATACAAAAACTTACTTGAAATGAATCATAGACCTAAATGGAAAACCTAAAACTATAAAACTTTCAGAAGAACAGAGGAAATATTTATGTCATTGGTTTAGACAAAGATTTCTTAGATAGGACCAAAAAGTATGACTCATAAAAGAAAAAAAATAAATTGGATTTCATCGAAATAAAAACTTTTGCTCTAAAAAGACACTCAGTATTGTTAGGGCAGTAAAACTATTCTGTGTGTTACTATAATGGTAGATGCATGTCCTTATACATTTTTCGAAGCCCATAGAATGTACAACTCCAAAAGTGAACCCTAGTGTAAACTATGGACTTGGATGATAATGATGTGTCGCTGTAACAATATGCCACTCTGGTGCAAGAAGCCGATAGTGGGGGAGGCTGTGTGTGTGTATGTGTGTATGCGGGGGGGTGGGTAACATATGGAAACTCTCTGTACTTTCCACTCAATTTGGCTGTAAATCTACACTGCTCTAAAAAAACTGAAGTCTATATTTTTAAAATAGGGCAAGAGATCTGAATAGATATTTCTCCAACGAAGATCTACAAATGGCCAATAAGCATATGAAAGATGTTCAACATAATCGGTCCTTAGGGAAATACAAAACGAAGCCACAATGAGATACCACTTTTATACCCACTAAAATGGTTATAATCAAAAAAGGGGGAAATAATGTGTTGATAAGGATGTGAAGAAATTGGAACCTTCATGCTTTGCTGGTGGGATTGCAGAATGGTATAGACACTGTGGAAACCAATTTGTAAGTTCCCGAAAAAGTTAAAATAGACTCAGCAATCCACTATATATCCAGAAAAATTGAAAATATATGTCCACACAATAATTTGTATGTGATTGTTCATAGCAGCATTATTTAAATAGTCAAAATGTAGAAACAACCCAAATGTCCAGCAAATGGTGAATAAACAAAATTAAGTATATCCATAGACTGAAATGTTATTCTACCATAAAAAAGAACGAAATACTGACACATACTACAACATGGATAAAGCTTCAAAATATGTAAGTGAAAGAGCCAGTCATAAAAGATCACATATTGTATGACACCACTTATGTTAAATGTGCACAATAGGAAATCCATACAGACAAATAGTGGATTAGTTGTTGCCAAGGGCTGGACGGAAAGGGGAGCAATTGCTGATGGATATGGGGTTTCTTTTTGCGGGTGATGAAAATGTTCTGTATTTAATTTGCGTTGATGGTTGAACAAATTTGTGAATACACTAAAATGATTGAATTAAAAACTTTAAATGGGCGAATTTTATGGTTTGTGAATTGTGTCTCACTATAGTTTTTTAAAAAATAAGGTAGGAAAACGGATTCTTGTCTATGGAAGTAAGTACTCTAAGAAAATATGAATTGCATAAACAAGTTACAGACAATTAGCTGGTAACTGGACTTGCCACAGGGTCCTGTAAAAGTAACAGCATTTTTAAACTACTTTGCATTAAAATTTTTTTCTACTTCACATTTTGAAAATATAAGTTCAACAACTTCATATTTTAAAAAAGGATACCTATTTGTGCACTTTTGAGTTCTTGTAACCGACATGCATGTCTGTGTTTGTATGTAGGTACACATATGCATATATGTATGTACCTACATCATTGTGAAAAATGATGCTGAATAAGCTGGTTACTGGATGACCCCTTAGTTCTTTCACTCCCCAGGCCTGAGTTAGCTGTGTTGCTGCAGCTGCTGCTTCCAGAGCCCAGGATCCTATTTCTGCACCAGCCTCTCTACCTTAAAATCAGATGACAAAGAATTCGGTTCAGTGAACCCTTATCAACACTAGGGATTTTTCAAAGTTTGGTCAGTCACAGGTGGTATCAATTACCTAGGGCCTTGACTCTGAGTCTCTGGTAATGGACCTGGGAACCTGCTGGGTTTTTGTTGTTGTTGTTGTTTGTTTGTTTGTTTTAAGATTTTATTTATTTTATTTTTAGACAGAGGGGAAGGGAGGTAGACAGGGAGAGGAAACATCAATGTGTGGTTGCCTCTCAGGCGCCCCCTACTGGCGACCTGGCCAGCAACCCAGGCATGTGCCCTGACTGGGGAATCCAACCTGGGACCCTCTGGCAACCTGCTGTTTTAACAAGCCCCTGCACTCAGTGTGGGAGGTCCAGCTCTGGGCGCCTATTTCTGATTGCTGTGGAGAAATTGAGTCGTCTTTGACTTCACGGCCCTGTTCACCTTCTTCCATGCCTCCCTATTAATCATAAGGGATGTCATTGAGCCTATTTGGCTCTGCATTGAGTATTTGGTCTGTAGGCACAGTCTAGTCATAAGACGGCCTGGTATTTCCACTCTGTATGGGGTTTGTGTCTGGGGGCGGGGGTGGCGGGGCTAATGTTCCACCAGAAGCTGCAGAAGCAGCAGGCAGCACATAGTTAGCTCTGGTCCTGGGCCCTACTCACAACATAGGACCTTTACTGGAGCCCTGGATCCTGCATTCTAGGGCCAGCTCTGCACCCAACCCCACATCTAATGGGGGATGATGGAAAAGCCTATTAGGGCAATAATCCCTCAAGGCTGATGTTGGCTCAAGTGATTTCCTTTCCTTGTCACTGTATTTGAATGCTTCCAGCGATGGGAAATTCACCACTTGCAAAGAAGCTCTTCTGTGTCTCAGGAGGTCTGCTACGTGACCCTAGGATAGACAGCAGAGTCATGCCAGCTCACCTGCTCATCTCCTCCGGACACAACCATCTTGGGTCCTTCCAACATTTTTTGGAAACACCAATGTCCCTCTTCTGGTTAAAATCCTTCCGTGGCTCTAGACCACGGTCCCTACCATGGCCCACCGTCCTTGTTGATCTTGTGGCCTCACCTCCTCCGCTGTCCCCCACTCTGGGACCCTGTCACACAGCTCTTGCTGTTCTCTTACCAGGCATGCTTTCTCCTGCCATGGTCTGCTCCTCTTTACGTAGTTGACTCCCGTTCTCTCTCAGCTCTCCAGCATCATTTCCGTGACCCCCAGGTCAGGATCAGGTCCCTTGCTTATTTATGCTCCAAGGACTCTGGGCCTCTTCCTTATTAAAATTTGTCAACGTTAAAAATTTTCACTTGAGCAATTAGATATTTCACTAACGTCTGCCTCACTCAGTAGATGGTAAAGTTCATTAAAGCAGGACTCTGAGTTTGCTGTCTTTGCATCCCCAGCACACGGCAAAGGGCCTGGCAGGTATTTAATTGCATGGATGACGCGCTCAAGGAAGGTGGGCCACACACAACCTGGGTGGGGTGTGGAGGCCTCTGGGAATCACAGAATGAACCAGAGCAGCTACACGTTAAAGTCCTCGGAACTGAGGAAATTCGTCTGCGGGCTGGGTGCCCAGGGAACCCCCAGGGCAAGGACGCAGCACAGCTCTGGTTAGCATCCAGTTGCCGAATGACAGAAAGGGACGCCCGGTCTCTGTGCCTGGGGGAGGAGGATCTCCGTTTCCTACCGGTTCCCTACCGGTTCCCCACCGCGTCCACCTAGAACCACCGCCCCTCCGCCCAGGGGTCGTGGGCTGCGGAGGTCTGAGGGGCCGGGCGGTTAGGCCGCCGCGCCCGGGGAGGGCGCTTCGGCCCGGTCCTCGGGAGCAGTCGCGCGCCGCCCCTCTAGCCGCCGGGAGCTGGCGCAGTGCGTGTCGGGAAGGCGGCGGGCGGATCTGGCCCTCCGCGGCGAGGGCGCCATGGTGGGTGGCGAGGCGGCCGCAGCGGTGGAGGAGCTTGTTTCGGGGATACGGCAGGCAACCGACTTTGCCGAGCAGTTTCGCTCCTACTCGGAGAGCGAGAAGCAATGGAAGGCCCGCATGGAATTCATCCTGCGCCACCTGCCCGACTACCGCGACCCGCCCGACGGCGGCGGCCGCCTGGACCAGCTGCTGTCCCTCTCCATGGTCTGGGCCAACCACCTCTTCCTGGGTTGCAGGTGCGGACCCCTGCCGGCTGGCTGACCTGTTCCCCCTGACTTCCGACCCGTAGCCTTCGCCCAGGGCTGACCCCGCCCCCAAGCTCCCACCGCGCTTACCTGGCCTACGGCTGATTCCCACGTTTAGCCAACCGCCCGGAAAGATATTTGTGACCTCTCTGAGCCTCAGTTTTCTCATTTGGAAAATGAGTTGTGATGATTACAGTATTAAAGGGGGAAAAGCACTTAGCACAGGCTGCCATCTAGCAATAGCTCAGTACATGGCTGGACTCTTAAAATGTCCATTGTTATTTGTATTGCTAGTATTAGCTCAAACCATCATCTTTGCAGAGTGCATTTCAAGCCCATTAGCTCCTTTCACCCACTTGGCAAATGCGGAGACGGAAACTGAGACCCCCAATTTACATATGAAGAAGCTGAGAGGGGAGGTGGCGTACCTAGAGGCTTGCAGCTTCTGGTAGGATGTAATCGGTGGCCCTCGGCTTTATAGTCCCTCTCCCCAGTCTGCCGGACCCTGAGCCACAGCCAGACTTTGCCTCACTGCCTTTCCTGTTACGAAAATAGCAGATGCCTTGCAACCCCCTCCACCCAACCATGAAGAAGGTGGCAAATCATCTTTTTATTTTAGCGTTTCCTGAACTGAGATTGGAATAAAATGACTCAGTTTATCTCTGGTTTTGTGCTCCTTCTGGCTGTCTCACTCTGGTCACATGGCCCCTCTAGCCCTAAGCCACTTGATTTTGCTTTCAGATTTTGCCGTGATTTAGAACAAGATTTGGGGAAGTGGCACCAGTTACATCCACCCCTTTTTTCTGCCTTCTAGGTGTCCTTGGGAAATCCTGGTTAAAAGGATCCAAGATTCGGCAAATGTCAGAAAATTGGATAAATGAATAAATAAAGTTATTTTCATTAGACCAACATCCCATGTGTTCCAAAACTAAAAAGATTTGGCCGCCATGCCATATCCACAAATATGTACCGCCAGATGTACAGTGCTTCTATTTTTGTAAATCTTTTTGTTTGTTTTGTAAATTTGGAATACCTGCTCTGTTGGCATTCCAAGAGCCACTTCTGTATCACAAAGTGGGGAGAACTGTTAACTTGCTGCCGAACATGTATTGATTTCCCCTGTAGTAACAAATCGGTCCTCTGAGAGTTGAGTCTGCAGTCCCTTTACCTGCAGTTTCTTGTTAGCCCCATATTGGCAAGTCTTCCAAGGTTTTTAACCTTACTACTTTTTATTGTGCAGTTACAACAAAGACCTTTTAGATAAGGTGATGGAAATGGCTGATGGGATTGAAGTGGAAGACCTGCCACAGTTTACTACCAGAAGTGAATTAATGAAAAAGGTAAACAGGATTTCCAAGTGCGTTTGAAATGGTATAAACAGCTGCTGTGTTTACGGTGATGTATTAGAATATATATATTGTTTCCAGATGCTCCTTTACTATCCCAGAGATCTAAGCCCTTTCATTTTTATTTCTCTGTAATTAGTATAAACCTTTGCATATCTAGATAACAACTCAGTATGATAAATTATGCATTGTTGGTGGAGTAACACAAACAGCCTTTTCAGTTACTCTAGGAATATTGGTTTGAGCTTTTTTTGTGTGATTTTTAAAGAAAACATTGGCTAGAGTGCTACAGTTTCTCACTTACTAAAAAATCTTGTTAGTAACATTAACTCATTCTTAACCCAACAGGTGAGGGCCTGACCAGTCTTTTTGGTCTCTCCGACTTACTGATAGGAATGTAGATGGAGTAATGTCCACACATCATAGTGGTCCCTATTCTGCAGGGTTTAGACTGATGATAATCAGGACATGGAATTTTTACACAGTGAGCTGTTGCCTGTAGAGCCTTGTTTTTGGATCCTAGGGCTGGAGCCATGGAGGCAACAGCAGAAAGCAGCTCAGGTGATGGGGCTGAGCAACCCAGCTCCTCAAAATCTCCCAAGTCATGCTTTTCTCATTTGCCTGGGTCTCCCAAAGTTTCCTTGTTTTGTCTTTTGGCACTTTACCCAGGGCTCTTTTAGAGTAGATTGTAAGGTTCTTGAGATAGTATCTAAAGATTTAGTCTAACTCCAAAGTCAAGTATAGGCATACCCCAGAGAAGGTACTCAGAAAATGCTTACAAAATTGACCATAGTGGCCCTGGCTGGTGTGGCTCAGGGGATTGAGCTCTAGCCTGCAAACTAAAGTGGTCGCCGGTTTGATTCCGAGACAGGACACATGCCTGGACTGTGGCCCATGTCCCCATTAGGGGGTGCACAAGAGGCAACCACACATAGATATTTCTCTACCTCTCTTCCTTCCCCTCTAAAAATAAATTTAAAATCTTATATAAAATTGACCAAAGCAATAGAGTAAAAGGCTGCTGGCCCCTTTTTTAGTTCTACCCTCAGGAATATAGGTAAGCCCTTGCCTCACCCCAGTTAGGGTCTTGTTTTAAAAGGCAGGACATATAAAGATGCCCCCTTCTGTGTGGGTAACCAGGAACCAAATCAAATCCTTAGCTACCCAGAAAGTACTTTAGCCCCAAACAGCACACCCCAGTTGATTTCAGATAGTTTTCCCATAAAGGTATTTGTTATTTTTCAATCTGAACCTGGGTGTCAAAAGCTTCAGGTTGGTGTTCAAGGGGCTATTTTGTTTTTAAAATCAGCTATTAACAGCGGGCTACTGTTTTTTAACCAGGGAACTGTATGAATTGGGAGTTCGTGACTGCTTTGGATCCTCTCACGTAGCACTTTTCAAAACCCGGCAGTAAGTCCTTCAGTGTCCCCGAGCGGTGAAGCTCCTAGGGCACAGGCAGGGGAGGGGCAGCTGGACAGCTGCTGGCAGGGGCAGGCAGGGGATGGGGTGAACCTTTCCTTTTTAATTTTTAAAATGTATCGATTTTAGAGGGAGAGGAGAGAGAAACATCGATAAGTTATTCCACTTACTTACACATTCCTTGGTTAATTCTTGATTCTCGTGTGTGCCCTGACCGGGGACTGAAACTGCAACCTGGGCTTATCAGGATGCTGGCAGCAGCTGGGCCACCCGGCCAGGGCTGCACCTTTTCTTTTTACTGCTTGTGGCAGATGGTCTCCATGCTTTTTGTTCCCAAGAGGTACTGCGCCTTCCCTAAGATCTTTCACATCAGTTTTCTGTTTTATAGTATACTTCTCTCTCTCATATGTAGCTGTACTTTCCAGTCATGCCAGGCTATTAAAGATATCACTTCAATATCACTTCATGATATTTGGGCTGCAGCCTCCAGGAGAGACTAAGGAGATTTTGTAATTGATAATGTCCCTGACATTATGTGTGTGTTAGGGGAAAGGTCTCTCTAAATTGTTATACACTGTTAAACAGGTCTTGAACCTCAAAAATGTAGGGAGCCCGTGCCCTGGGATATTCATTTTTGACACTGTCATTGTAATATTGATAGCCTCCAGAGAATAGTCCTCAAGCATAAACCTGGTGTCCTTGAAACCAGCTTTGCCATCAGACTAATCATTAGCACCTAGCCACCTGGAAGAAGCCTGTACTTCTGTAGCACTTTTCGATTACTTTTTTTTCAACTTCCTTTGAATATAACTTGTTTTCTTAGTAATCAAGTTTAATTTTATTTTTTTAATTTAAAAAATATTTTATTTACTTATTTAAAGATTTTATTTATTTTTAGAGGGGGAAAGGAGGGAGAGAGGAAAACATCAACGTGTGGTTGCCTCTTGTGCGCCCCCTACTGGGGACCTGACCCGCACCCCAGACATGTGCCCTGGGCTGGGAATTGAACCAGCGGCCCTTTGGTTTGCAGGCTGGCATTCAATCCACTGAGCCACACCAGCCAGGGCAAGATTTTATTTATTTTTTAGAGAGGGGGGAAGGGAGGGAGGAAGAGAGGGAGAGAAACATTGATGTTCACACATTGATCAGTTGCCTCTCACATGCTTCCCAACTGGGGACCTGGCCTGCAACCCAGCCATGTTCCCTGACCTGGAATCAAATCCCCAACCTTTTGGTTTGCAGGCTGGTGCTCAGCCCACCAAGCCACACCAGCCAAGGCCCAAGTTTAATTTTAGACTGTTGATGCCATTGAAAATGGAACTCAGTTGATCCTGAAAAGTGAGGTACTTAGAGGGTGCATAGTAGAGCAGCCAGCTGTTAAGACTCTTCTAGGTAAGCCCACCCTGAGAACAAGTCATCTGATCTGTGTGCCAGGACAGACTTGTATAGTGTTGAAGGCTGTCGCCTCTCCATTGAAGGCTACCTTGAGAGCCCACTGGAAAGAGCTGTGGGGACTTTGCAGCAATTCTTTTGTCTCTTCCTGAGGTTTCTGCATGTAACAGAGGCTGGCAAACCTTAAGCAACATCGCCAGCCCAGAGACAAAAACACAAAATGAAACAAAAAAACCTTGACATGGAGCCATGCACCTGAAAACATCTGTTGTAGTTCTGCCCAGCATTAATCCCTATGTCTAAAATGAGAGTTTGGTTGGGTTTTAAAGCTAGCTACCAAGTGGAAATGAATCACCTGGCATTGTTGATGCTGCAGGACTGGACAGTGATGATGACTTAGGGACATAAGCTCTTTAAAGTAAGATTTTAAAAATACTTTATGGCTATTCTGCAGTTTTGAAGTGAGTACATCTCTGCAGTCTGTCCAGCCCGGGGTTTTGTTTGTTTGTTTGTTTTTTTGTCTGACAAAAGAAATGAGCATTGATTTCTGACTGGTAATATTTGTCAAGCAGTTGCAATATATGATTTTTCTTTTGAAAGAAGGATATTCAAACAAATATATTTAGTGAACAGTCTCAGATATCTAACGCCATCCCTGGGCACCTACCAGCAGCCCTTATGGTTGACCAGCTTTACCCGTTATGAGCAATAATTAACAAAGGAGCAGTGACATTCTTAGGAAGGGCGCCATTACTATGACTGTCAGTTAATATTTCCAAGGCACTGTCTTAAGGAGAAAGAAGAGTGATTGGCTAGGATGCTGTCATTATTGGCTCAAAGAAAGAATTTGCCAACTTAATTAGTTGTCCATTTTCCCTGAAAACATTTTTATCCAAGAAGAAAAATGGCAGAATGGCAAAGTGAAAGAAAAGTTAGAAAAATGAGTGTGTCTGCATTTCAAGAGGTTCTTTTTTGTGTGCATGTGCAGTTTTGGCAAGCTGTTAAGGTAAAGGAGCAGCCACTCCCTTGTGATTTAAAAAAAAAAAATTTCATCTATTCACTTGAGAGAGAGAGAGAGAGAGAAATGATTTGTTGTTCAACTTGTGTATGCATTCATTGGTTGTTTCTTGTATGTGCCCTGACTGGGGAGTGAACCCACAACCTTGGCATATTGGGACAACACTCTGACCAACTGAGCCACATAACCAGGGCAGATGTGATTCTAAGGTGGCAAGTATTTTTTTTTTTAATAGCCTGTCAGATTAGTTAAATCAGGTTTTGTCTTGTATCACCAAGATATGTGCTCCGTGGAGCTACCTTTTCCCCTTTATGCACTAGAAGAAGCCAGAAAAGCTCTAGCTGACTGCATAGGCCAGTCTGCTGCCAGGTGCCCAGGATGCGTGACTCACCTGCCAGCCAGCAACCACATGTCAAAGACCATACTTACAGCAGCCAAAACCAGTGGCAGCTGTTGTGCTGCTGTGGCCTTGGTCTATCTTCTCAAATCTGAGAGACACCTTAGGGAATCTCCTTCCCTTTGGACTAAAGGTGGTTTCTTTAGGTGATACTACATTCTTCTAAAAGGAAAAGAGCCCCGGCCAGTATGGCTTAGGTTGGAGCATCATCCTGTACACCAGAGAGTTGCAGTTTTATTTCCCAGTCAGGACACATACCTGGATAGTGGGTTCGATTCCCAGTTTGGGCATGTATGGGAGACAACCAATCAATGTTTCTCTCTCTCATCGATGTTTCTCTCCCTTCATCTCTCCTAAAAAGCAATGGAAAAAAATGTCCTTGAGTAAGTATAAAAATTTTTCTAAAAAATATATTTTGTTTTAGCTGAGGAATTTTGCTTTTTCATTTCTCAGAAAGACTGGAGCAATAGGCTTAGCTAGGAAATGGGTCATACCTTGAAAACTCTGATTACTAACAGACTGATTCATTCATACTGCTAAATGTTAAGGAAATTCATTCAAATACAAGGTGACAGCCAAAATGATTTCTTCACACCATGCTTAAAGTTATCTAAAGCCAAGTTTAAATTTACCCAAGGTGCTACTGAGTACCCAGAAAGAATGTATCTACTTCATCTTGCCACTATTTGAAGACATGCTTTTACAGTTTCTAATGGTGTGAAATCCAGAAGTACATAACCTTCACATCTCCTAAATGTTCTGACTGAATGTGAAATGTTATGAATTATTACCTGGGTTTAGCTGATTTTAATTTAGAACAATAAGTGTTTGTGTGATTCTGCTTTTAGAACCTTTCATTGCAAAGCATGCCAGGAAAAGTTATATTTAAACTTTTTCCATTATCACATTAAATTGTGAACATTTATAGATCACAGATGACAAAAAAATTAGGTTCTGGCTTCCAAATGGATGGTGTGGTCAGAGTTCTGAATTTTCTGAATGTAGTAAAATACTAATTTCTGAGTCTACTTACTGTCTGGGTAGGACATAAATATTGCATCCCTGCCATATTTTAATTTATGAATCTGAGTCACTGGACTACATGGCTACATAACCTTTTCTTTTTCCTCCCCCAGCATCAAAGCTAAGGCAGAAGATTCATCACATTTTCATTATCAGCTGCAGGCTAGAAAGGAGGATGGGACAAATGTGACTTTGACCACAGAAGCTGTCTTAAAACTCCTGGCATTACCAACACAAAGGAAAGAGGAGTTGGAATGAAAGTGGTATTTTAAAAGGTCTCATTCTTTCATTAGCTATCATTCTAAAAGTATTTATGTATTTATAATCATGCCCTTTTTTATTGTTTTTGAATATCAAACTTTTTGTTAAAAACACGTATTTTTTTTGTTGATGTAATAATGGCAGGTAATGGATTTTACACTTTGGATTTTTCAACAGTGTACCTTTAAGTGTAATCCTGGTTTTATGGTCTTTTTTCCCCAGAGACAAACCAGATCCCCTATTTCCTATTCAATCTGAAGTTTGCGCCATCCATATACTCCACTGCCCCAGGCACACTCATCTTTTTAGAAGATTTTTATTTACTTATTTTTAGAGAGAAGGGGAGGGAGGGAGGAAGAGAGGCAAAGAAGCATCGATGTGAGAAACATTGATTGGTTGCCTCTGTGCCCCTAGCCGGGGACCTGCCCCACAATCCAGGCCTGTGCCCTGACTGGGAATTGAACTGGCGGCTTTTAGGGTTGCAGGCCAACACCCAATCCACTGAGCCACAGCAACTAGGGCCACACTCACCTTTCTTAAAGAGAAGAGAATCAAACCATAGGCCTCAGGTACCCATCAGCTCATGGGAAGAGGCAGCCTACCAAAATGTATCTGACCTTATTTTAAAACTGACAAGACTACAGTTTGGTCCAGGCAGCCAGTTGATCTGTAGATTCTCTAGGTCTCCCAGCTGCTAAGTAAAGCCATTTTCTTTTTCTGGAGGGAGCCTGAGGCTCTCATCTTCTGCTATATTTGAGGAATTATTGAGCACAAGACATTCTTTATTGCAGTGCTGCTCTGCTCTGAAATGCTGGCACTAATTTCCCCCGTTTAGTTAATGTGGCTGTTCTTTCCCCCCTCCTTGTTGCTTTCTTATTGAGTACCCACCATTATGTATTATCTCCAGGCATAAATACCGAGAGAGGGACTTCATTTAGGGGGCAGCAATGTAGTACTCAATCACGGCAGGATTCAGTCATCATGGTGCTTCGTCCTGGGGATAGTAGTGAATAAGGCAGTGGATCCTGCCTTAGCTTAACCTACAGGTAAACCCAGTGCTAAGGAGGAAAGCTGGCTGTGGGAGCATGGTGTCTGGGGCAGAGAAGTGGGACGACTTGCTCATGGCTCAAGGCTAAGGCCAGGCTGCACACCCTGGATCGGCCTCATCTCTGGGAAGCTTTTAGCTCTGCAGTGCCCACTAGAGTGGACCAAGGGAGGAAACAGGATCTATAATCTATAACCTTGGACAAGCCACTTCTCTCCCCCAGTCTTACCTGAAAAATGGAATTCATAAAAGTATCTACCACCAAGAGCTATGGCAAGGATTAAGAGGTTAGAGGGCCAAGCACATGCTTAATGAGCCTTAGCCTCTTTCCATTTTGATTACCTGTACAAATTTATGAGGCTTAAAAAAACCGAATGATAAAGAGGAATAATCAGAGTGCGGTTATTCACTTTTAAAAATGCATTTTCTGTAAGTTTCTCATGATTGATTCTATTTTCTCTATAGACATAACGTCCCAGTAAATTAATAATATCCTGTTAGGAATGTATCCTTCCGTACAGCAAGCTTAAAGTGTGAACTGATTACCCCCCGCCTCCTTCAGTTTATTTTTGAAGACTTCTCTAGTTAACCAAAATCAAATTTTCTGATACCATTTCCTGATGGTTTCCTTTATTTCCTCAGTTTAAGCAGCCTCTTTCTTATCTTTACAATCTCTGTGGCTATCTTACCCATAAAAGCAACTAATATTTTATATCATCCTGTTTTTCTAGAATAGAAATGTAATCTTTTGCATTGCAGCACACCTTGTGGTGCAGATGCAACGGTCCACTCTTAGCTTTATTATCATTTAAAATTATTTAAAAATAGGAGCTCACACCAGATAGACGTAAGCCACAAGATACTGGCCGCTTTGCTTATCCAGTCCTGCCCAAGATGGGGTGAGGATCAGCTGAGATCTTAGATGGGGACACGGTGAAGTATTACTTTCAAATATGATTACGAATGGATTTTTCTATTAAAGACGTTACGTCTTCATACCCTGTAAGAAGCAAGTACCAATACTAACAACAGTTTAGAGTGCTCAGTTAACAGTGATGCCTTTCATGTTATCCAGAAAATTACTTTTTGAAACATTCCTTAGACTCTATGGCCCACCTGATCAATCCTCTACCTTCGTAGGGGAAAGGATTCCCTATGAACTTTTCCAGGATTCTTTTGGACCTGTGGCTTACCATTCCACGGGCCCTGGGGGCACTATCACTGCCTCGGATACTTTGTTCTCTGTAGTAAATGGCCATGCAAATAGTGTTGCATCTGAAATGAGATTTATATTGCCCCGTATGTCAGGTAAATTAGTGTTTAGGGCTGTCCAGCCCTAAAGCCTCTGCTGGGGACCCTTATGTCTGGAAGGAGAGTTTAACTTCTGTCAGAAAAGGATGCCTCTCTGAAATATAACCCGGGTAGTTGCAGCCCATATCCCATCTTTCCCTGTCTAGGAAAAGTAGGTTAATGAACCAAAAATATCTTGACTATGGCCCTCCGGCCTATTTGCTTGAGAGGGACAAATATGCTGCTAAGGGCCTGAGGCAAGTCTTGGTACTCCCCTGGTTTGGCGAAGGGCACCAAAGAGGTCAGCCTTGAACTGTGTGGGCCTAAAGCCCATGCTTTGATGTGAATGCTAGCACCAAAATCTCATCCTCTTAGGGCTGCATTTTCCTTTTCCTTTGACAGTTTCTTCTATTAAGAATGTTTGACTGAACCTATTAAATGTAAACTGGTAGCTGTTTTTTCCTGAGTTACTGCATCTCAGGGTAAGGGATCTGCAAAGTGGGGATGATCCTACTTTACTCTTCACTGGAAGATTTAATGGAAAAACTAATGTCTGTGGAAGTACCTGGTACTTAGTGAACTCTCAGAGCTTCATTTCTGCCCTACCTTTCCTTGAGGCCAATCTGGGAAGGTATGAAATGTTGCAACTAACTTACATTTACATGAAAGAAAAATGAGCACCCACAGTCACCCCACCAGACCAGGCTCCATCCCCAGGGCTGCCGAAGTGTGTGCTTTTCTGTTCAAGTTGTGGAGCAAGGCCTAACATGCCACTTGTCACCCATTAGGTATTACTGATGTGTTGACAGTGAACAGCAGGAGGCACTGAACAATGCAGCACCAATCAAATGTCAAGCTGTTTTGGGAGGAGGGCAGAAACACCACCTCTGGAATGGAGGGGAGAGGTCAGCCTTGCCCAGAGCTCTGTGCCCACTGCAGTCCTCCCTCCACACTAGGTGCCTTGGTACTCCTAGGGAATTTAGGGGCCTGAGGCTTGCAAAGGCTGTAGGTATGCTCCTTTCTATGAGCATGGTCTTTGCTCTAGCACCAGCTGACTGGCAGAAGGCTTGCCCCGGAGCATAACTGTATAAACAGACTAGATTCCTTATCACTCTGGGTGTGAATTGTAGGCCTCAGATGCCTGGGAACACTTGGGCTTGGATCATCGGAGACCTGCAGTCCCACTTAGCCTTAAACTGATTTTTTTTTGTTTGATTGTTTTTTTAAACGTCACCCAAGGATATGTCCATTGATTTTAGGAAGGGAGAGGCACATTGATTGGTTGCCTCCCATATGCGCCGACTGGGGATTGAACCTGCAACCTAAGCACGTGCGCTGAGCAGGAATAGAACTGCAACTTTTTGTGTGTGCTCAGGACGCCACTCCAGTGAATCCAGGCACCTGGCCAGGGTTAAACCAGCTGTTTTCGACTTCTCAGGTAGTGAGACAGTGACTCATGCTTCCTTCTACCTTTGTTTACCAAATTATTTGTTATGACTCTGTGCTACTTTTAGTACAAGAAAAACCAAAACTGATTAAAAACCATCCCAGAGAATCTGGAGCTTGGACCCTGGAAGTCCTTTAGCCTCCTGGCATCTTGCCCAGGTGTGTCCATGTACTGCCAGAGGCTGTCTGGAAAGCAGTTCCCAGTTTTTGGCTTTAAGTTCCAATCTTTGGTACTTATCATGTTGCTCCTACAGCCTGCTCTTTCGGACTTGATATTCAGAGGCTGCCATGGTGACTGTGGTCTCAAGCTGCTCTGTGTAAAAGAACACCTAACCCGTCAAAGAACCAACATGTTAACAAAAGCCAGGGTGAACTTTCCTGAACAGATGGATTCATCAACCTCACCACCAGGTTCCAGTTGTGCCTGCACTGATCCTTCTGGCTTGCAAAAGACCCCTGTACCCACCACCCCTGGGATCAGGACTGTCTCTCCCAGCTGATGTTCTAGGGTGTCTCCACCTGAAACCACAGCCTTATGTGCCCACGCCTATAACCAGGAGCCCCACTACAACCCAGCAAGGTTGCTAACCTAGCTTTTCCAGCCTTTAGCTGAAGCTGATGACATGGGCCTCGATTCTTTTCTACTCTGTCCAGGATGGTTATCAGGCTACAAGGGTTCCTGTTTCTTGTCTTTGACCAGTACCAACAAAAAACAATGAATCTCCCAAATCACTATATAACAAAGATGTTATATAGAGGCCAGCCAAAGAGCAGCAAGCCACTCTGCAGGTGACACTATCTTGCTCAGGAGTGCTGCCAGTCCAATTAAGCTGGTAAGGTGTGGTCTTGGCAAAAGGCCTTATTTGGAAAGGGGGAAGGGAACACGTTAACTGTATCCTTTGGGCTTCAGAGTCTGCTTTAAGTGGTTTTAGCTGCATTTTGGCAGTTTTGAAGACACCACAAAACCCCTCCTGCATTCCAGGGAAAATGACAACTAAGTGGCTCAGGTTGATGGAGCCTGAAGAGATCCTTTCAGATAGGCTCTGGTTCCCTCTACACAAGTTCCCAACCCAGTGCCACTTTAAGGATCCCAGTCTTCCAGGTAAGACTTGATACCAATTAATCTCCCCCAAAGACTACAGAAGCATCATACTTGTAACCAAGACCATTGTCATCATATACAGACCTCTATACTACATAAAAGGTTATTTGCTTTCGCTCAGAATATACTCTGTATACTGGAGTCTTCCCAAACATATTATTCCAGAAGTCACTCATAAACAAGAATATCATGTGATCTTTAGCCCTACACCAAAGAGGAAGCTTGGAGTCCTTCCTTCCAGGGTTCTTGAATTCAACCAGCAAGGAGCTAAAGTTGCTGACAGTCACGCATCCAACAAGTTTTGTAAAGGGCTCATTCATCTTTTTGGCTCAACTGAAAAAAGCCCGTCTATGCTATGAACAGGAAAACTTAAAAACTCAAGATGTTAGTAAAAAAATTGTCTGAAAAAGCTTTAGTGATGGTGGGGAGAAATTACTGAAAGAACGGCACAAAATCCTGTATTCTTTTTGAAAGGAAAGAGGAAAAAGGTCAATTCTTTCAACAAGATTTTGTTCCTGATCTTTGCTCTCATACACTAGAGTAACTGAGGATAATGAATCTTTCCTTGTCTGCCAGCAGCTCAGGTTTTTCCTAACTAAATGGGAACTGAAGTAAGAGGGCACATCTTGGCACAAAGCCTGTCCTATGCACAATTTCACTGACCTTTAATAGCTTTCCAACCATTGACTTTTCTATTAACATACATAATCCCCACACAACGTATTCCTTTGGGACTTTGCACTGCTGAATGCAACAGAAAGGAATTGTAGCAAGTACCACCAAGACCTAAGAATTTGGTCTCTTAAAACTTGGGAGGACTGAGAGATCAAAATACCTTAGATGTAATTCTAAATTGTGCTGTGAGCCCCAGGGTCTCTCTTGTACGAGTACCAAGTGAGTAAACTAAGTAGACAGGTACCTTATTTACTGAGCCCAAGAGACTGATACTAAACAGCCCTTCCAACCCCACCTATATGAGTAAAATTCTTAGACCAGTTCTAGAAGTTGATCATATTCATGGAACTTATTTTTGAGGGGGGTGGGGGTGTACAGACACTCAAGTATATTTCTAGGAAAGGAAAAATTTTAGTCTAGTGATAAGTCAGAGACCTTTATAGCAGAGACCTGGAAGTGTTCCTATATGCATATACCCAGACTTTACACTAGAAAAAAAAAAGGTGGATAACGGTGGTCAAGAAAACCCTTTCATTGGATACTAGTCTATACGTAACTCTCAATCAAGTATTTTCATAACTTGGGATGAATATGTAAGTTCAGTAGAATTTCTAAAACTAAACTCAGTCCCTTAATATTAAGGGATAGTACAGTTACTGGCTGAAACACCAGACTGCCTGGGTTCAAAATCCCAACTCTATCACTTACCAGCTGCCTGACCTTGAGCTAGTCACTTAATCTCTTTGTACCTAGTTTGCTCATCTATAATACCTACCTCATAGGATTACTGTGAGTTTGAAATGTGATAGGTACTTAGAATAGTGCCTTGCACAGAGCGTTGTTAGAAGTACTGTTACAGCGGAATTGTGTCACAGATGCATTTAAACTGAATCCACTTTCATACCTAAGTACGTAACTTAGTTCTAGCCTCTTGCCATACCATTTATAAAATCTGTGTAGAGTTTTCAAGTAAATATTTTTCATATGACATAACCTTGTAAATTGAAGCTTTACATCTGGTACTCAACCAAAGAAACTGGAATCTCTTCCAAAGCTGAATGAAAAAAACTGAAGAGTAATTCAGAGAACGTTCCAAAGATTTTTCTCCAATGGGAATGTGTCTAGGTCTGAGTTTTACGTATGTGTTGAACTTAGGAGTTAAGAGTTGACTCCCCGCAAAGTAGTATGTATTTTCCTTATAATTTTCTATCAATACTTGAAATGTGTCAGTTTTAAATACAGGAAGGAAGAGAGATTAAGGATAAAAAGAGACTTTGAAGCAATATCCAAATACACTATGTACACCTACCCCACAAACTGCCAACTAGTAACTTTTAAAGGGAACCACCAGCACTTAATCCTTCCAGTGTTAAACTCTGCTTAACAGAAGCTGTAGATATTGCCATCTTACAGTCTTCCAATAGAGAAGACATGATTCTTCCAATAGAGAAGTTCTTAGCTTACTAAGCTAGAATGACTATGACAAGAAACTCTTGGGATTACTGAAATAGCTGTTTCAACTACTAGAAAGACTACACAGATTCAACAGAATTTACTTGTATTATTTTCCATTTTCTGTACTACTTGAAGGCATAGGATAGCTTTGTATTAGCTTTCTACAATACTGTCTTTTAAATTTTCCAGTAAGCTAAGATGCAGTACAATGTTTATACAACTTAGATTAAAAAAAAAAAAATTCTCCACAAGAGAAAGCAACTCAGCAGGCCCTGGTATTAAAACATTTTTTTCCAGAATAAACAGATAAGCAATTGCATTAAAAGGCAGTTTTCAAATATTTAAATTATACCAAGATTCCTTCCAAATATATGCCTTGCTCTTCCAATGCAACTAATTCTTAATTCATAGCTAATAGTGGGGAATTCATAGCTAAGAGTGGGGCATGGATTTTTGGTAAATGTTTATGGTTTTACTTTCTTATCAAAAAATCTTTTAAAATTTTACCAAGCAGCAAAATAAGTTGCATTGGCTCTCTGCTCACAGTAAAGGTGCTAATTCCTCAAGATGGAGGTGCAAACTGTGAAATCGCAAAAGGTACAGTTTAACACTAAGCAGAGCATGAAAAAACAGTAACAAGTGGCTTAAGTACAGAGCTGGACAGAATCAAACCACTTATGTCTATAAAACTGCTCAACTGAAACTAATATAGATGTGTTCAAAATAAAGTTTGAGATTATAATCGATGTTTAGAATCAAATTTGAAAAATTTCTTGATAAAATATAAATCTGTTCTTTTGAAACTGGAAATGAAACTAACAATTGATGGAGAGCTAGAGACTTACTAACCCCTCCTACACAGATAAGGAAATAAGTGACAAAGTCTCTTGCACTGAAGTTATGTATTTTAACAGCTTTACATGTAATATTCATATATAAAAAACTGTAAGTGCTTTTCTCCAATTTAAAAATCTAAAGAATTCAAAAATAAGGCATTCAATATTTGAAAAAAGTACAGATTTACAAAATGTGTATATTCTGTCATGAAAACTCCACACCAACATTATACACTTGGAAAAAAATACAAACAGGATATATTACAAATTTATGTAAGCAATAACTTAGTTCACACCATGCAATAAAAAGTACATTAATCAAGATACACAAGCTTTTGTAGGTTCTAAACTGAAGGACTTTTTTTTCTTTCTGCAGAATCCTTAAAACTTGTGGCACTTAAATTTTGTTAGCCTTTCTACTGAGAGGTAAATTATACACAACAATGATGAAAAAGATTAACAGACCAGTTGTCTATTATGAATCATTCCAGCTTTGTTCAACAATGGCTGAAACTCTTTTCTCATATTCTCGTTTGTTTTCCTGATAAAGTTGTGCTGCCTGGCTATTGGCTGGACTGTTTGGATTGGGTTCATCCAGCAGAGACTAGAAGGAAAGAGACCAGAAAAAAGAGTTGCAGTTACTCTTTATGTTAACATGGGTCAGATAAGAAGCACAGAACTTATACAAAATGGCAGAAATTATGATGTCTTAAATATTTCTGGGTCTAAATACTTTTCAGAAATGGCTTGATAACTACAGTAAGACGATCTCTGCTGCTAGAGAACTTAAGCTTCTAAAATAAATCACTCTCAATTGCCTTAAGACCTCTAGTTTCAAATAGAGTGGAAAAGAACAATCTTCAGCATACTAACACATTAAACTAGGAAATAAGCAGTTTGATTTGGTTAATATACAACACCTATAAATAGCTTAGCAAGTAACATTTTCTAAAGTTAAGCACTATCATTGTGGTTACCTGGCAAATGTGTGACAGTAAGTTGGAAAGTTAACCTTGTTTCCTTTAATCAGTAAAATATATACATCTAGCAGCAAAGCAATGCAATAGGAAGGTTATAAACAATATTTATAAGATGACCCCAATTAAGGCAAGTGTGACAGAAAAGCTTTAAAAAGGTCACAAACCAAAATGTTACTTCTGTTCCCCTCAAATCTACATTAACTAAAACACAACTGTGAAATATTCTGCCAGAGTGACAGAATTTCTTGGATGAGGCAGCATACTCAATGCTTCTCTGCCCTTGACAGTTTCTTGACATCCCTACAGTTTTCTAAGCAATCATCTTTATCTTTCCCCAAGATTTTTGATTCTTCTCCACAATGTGACTATACTTCATGGCATGAATAACACTTGTGCTGTGAGAACATTTACTTATACACAAACAGGAAATTAACTGTGGACTTGATATAATGTAGTCACTAATGAAAAAGCAGACCAGTCATCTAAGAATCATAGGTTTTTGGCTGAGTTCTGCCATTGGTTACCTGGGTGCTGGGAAAGTTAGTTTGCTCACTCAGTCTTTAGATTATTCCTAAAGGAGCCAACTGGATCCCACAGAGCCTTGAAAATTTTTCATTTATCTTAACACACACTTACCTGAATTGATGTTAAAATAGAAGATACATCATATGTTGGACTCCATCGATTCTGAAGGATATCTAAACATATGCTACCATCAGCATACACTGCAAAGACAACACTAAAACTGGTTACATATTACCTTTGTCATATCTAAAAGGTAAGAAAAGCTTTACTATGAACAGAATGCTTGGCCCAGACAGAAGTTTTGAACAACAGGCACTAGCTAAACCCTCTTCTGTCTCACAGGAAAACCAGTCTTAAAATTAAAGTCTCCTATTTTATAACTTTTCATCAGGAGGATGAATGAGAGTAAACTTTTCCAACACACCATATAGCAAATCTGTTTAAATTCCGTATTTCTATACAATTGCAAGATAGAGGGATTGGTAAGAAATATTCAGTATCATGAAAAGCAGGGACCTACAGCCAAGATTGCTCTACCCAGCAAAGCGTAGATAAAATCAAAGCGTAGATAAAGAGCTTTCCAGACAAGAAAAAACTAAAGTTGTTCATCATCACCAACCCATTATTATATGAAATGTTAAAGGGACTTATTTCAGAAAAAGATCAAAAGTATGAACAATATAACGGCAATAAATACATATCAACAATTGAATCTAAAAAACTAAGCAAACAAGAACAGAAACAGAATCATGGATATGGAGAGTACTTTGATGGTTGCCAGTAGGGAAGGGAGTGTGGGGGGAATGGGTGAAGAGATGAGGGAGTTAAGAAATACTAACAGGTATTTACAGAATAACCATGGGTACGTACAGTACAGTATAGGAAATGGAGTAGGCAAAGAACTTATAAGCATGACCCATGGACATGAACAATGATGTGTGGATTGCCTGAGGGAGTGGGAGGCGATGGGTGGAAGAGGTGGCAAATGGAAAAACTGGGACAACTGTAATAGCATAATAACACAATTTTTTAAAAAAGTAGTGATCAGTGCATTAAAAAATTCCCTATTTCTACACATTTCTTAAATAAAGATCTTGAAGAGTCTCTTTTCTAACACAGCAATTCTACTCCCAGATATTACTCTAAAAGAAATAACAATGGACATGCAAAGTTATATTCACAGATGTTCACTGTAATATTTATAACAGTGAAAAACTGGAAACTACCTTGTGGTCTTTAAAGAGGGGACTGGCTAAATGCTACATTCATATAACCAATACCCTTATAGCCACCAGGAATGATAAGACACCTACCCTATATTAACTAAGGTAGAAAAACATCCACAATATATTACCTTTATTCTCTAATTATTTATATAGGATAATTCCATTTTTTGTAAAGAATTACATATAAGTATTTTCAATTAAGGTATATGCAATTACACAAACATCTGTAAGACTAAATGCCAAATCGTTAGTAGATATGTACACATAGGATTATGAAGGATCTTATTTTCTTTACTTTTCCTTGTATTTTGTGATTTGCTTTTGCACTGAGTATGCATTCCTTTTAGAATTAAAAAATAAAAACCAAGTAATTAACATATTTTAGAAGTCTAACACTTGGGAGGCTTTTCCCTTATCTCCTGAACTCATTATGTGAAAATACAATGAACATAAATGTTTATCCATCTACAAGACTATACTTCTGTATGATAAATTTCCAGAAGTAGAACTGCTGCTGTGTTGACAAAGGGTAAATGTGTTTAAATGTTATAGATACTGCCGAACTGTAGAAAGCTTCATGGAGCAAGCCAGATCACTCTACATAGAAATAGCAATGCAGTTTTGGGGGGCGTGGGGGGTGGAAGGAGGCTAGTTATACTTAAATACTGTCATTCCACCGGACTCCATGCTCAGTCCTATTCCTTCTTACCCTTTACATACCCTCTGGGCAATGCTATTCACTCCCATGGCCTCAATCCCTCTCCATGTGCGAGGTACTGCCACTTGTTAGCTTTAGACCAGATTCTGACTCAGCTTAAAAGCAGCATAATCAACTACTTACTGTAATCCACAGGAATATCAAATTTAGGAAAGCCCAAGGCAAAAACTTTCACCTCTGAAAATCCCATAAAAGTATAAAAATGATTTTAAAGTTTTGAACTAGTAACTATTTTTGAGAATCAAAAAGTAAACAAAGAACCAAACAGTTATGGACTGATGGAAGAAACAAAATACACTGTATCCATCCATACAATGGATTATCATTCAGGAATAAAGGGAAATGAAGTACAGATATGTGTTACAATGTAGATGAACCCTGAAAACTATGCTTGCTAGCTGAAGTTAGTCACAAAGAACCACATATATTACATGATTCCACTTATATGAAATCTCCAGAATAGGCAAATCTATAGAAACAGAAAATAAATCAGTGGTTGTTTAGGTCTGGAGGGATTGGGAGAAACGGGGAATGACTGCTAACAGGCATGGGGTTTTTGGGGAGGATGACAAAAAAATGTTCTAAAATTGATTATGGTCATGGTTGCACAACTTGGTGAATATACTAAAAACCCCTGAATTGTATATTTTAAACGGATGAATAGTATGGTATAGGACTTATATTTCAATAAAGATGTCTTTTAAAAAAGTAAACCAGAAAGTTAACTAATAAAAAAGTATTACTAACAGCAGAACAAGGGAAACTGTTATTAATATGAAAGGATGAAAAATAACCTAATACATAGTTTTCCTATAAATCTGTTAATCCTACACCTGTGCACATATATCCCCCTACCCATTCTATAGTCTATCCCACCTTGATTTAGAGCTGGGAATATCCCCAAAACAGAAACAAAAAATAAAATTAAACCTGTCTTGGCTTAAAAAAATTTTTTTTTAATTATATTTTTAAAAAAGGTAGCTGGAAACAAAAAGCAAAAGCATTTCCATCTATTATTGGGAAGTCACACTGGTTCCAGACACACAAACATACCTCTCCTCTGAGTAGGGAGCTCTACCTGCCTTATAGCCCACTTACGCAGTTTGCAGTGCTAGACTAGATGATGCGCAATTAGAAGGACTTCTGAAAATGTTCCGCCTGAAAGTAAGTTAACTGATAGGAAAGACTACATTTAAATAAGCAAAAGGTTGCAAAAAGGAAAGAGCTTAAATATTTTGGAAAATAAATCCTTCACACAGTAACTTATAATGCAAGAATAGAAACAGGTTAGAAATGGCAGAAAGTCACAGAAAAGCAAAGTTAACTACAATAGGGTCACTAGCAATCATTTATAAGATATAGTAGTTAAATAAGCTTCTAGAAGTAAAAATAGAAATGAGAAAAAATGTAAAACTGTATTTTAAAACACCTTAAAAAGACACAAGCCTCTGACCCAGTAATCCCACTTCTAAAAACTCATTCTAAAGAAATAGTCAAAGGTATTTGAGATTTATTTTCAACATTAGAAGTGCTGAAAATCTCCAAAAATTGGACGCTAATTAAATAAATTATGGTAAACTCAACAGAACATTTTGTTGCCACTAAGAGTGATGTAAGAGTATTCATTAGTAGGGAAAAATGATCATAGTATTTTAAAAATTACTAGACATAAACATACCAATTTGTACAAGCATTTATTTGTATTTTTTTAAAAGCTAAATTTTCAGTGACAAATTCTGTTCAGCATCTTTCCCATTTCTACAAATAAATGGATATTGCTTTAAAAGCAAGTTATTAAAACAAAACTTTATCTCAAATTTGGAACCTTGATAAGATCCCAGACTACAAAAATGTGGCTAATACTGACATGGGAGCAACACCTAGAAGTGGGCCCTGTGAGTGAGAAGAATGGGGCAAGATTTAAAAGGAAGGAAACAACTCTTTTCCCCCCATCCCGTGTATTATTTGCAAAGTCTAATAAATTGCTACTTACCATTTGGATGAAACATTTTGGATAAAAACCTAACAGTTGGCGGTTTATTTGGATATTCTTCAGAAAACTCTATTACTAGTTTAAAAGTACCTAGATAGAAAACAAACCAAAATAATTATAGTAAAAACAAGCATAATTTTTAAATCTCTTCATCAATGAATTCTCAACCCATACTGGCTTTTGCATCACATAAAAATTAATGTGAATTTTGGGTCAGTTCATAAAGCATACTGATATACTTCTGTTATGTAAGACTGATAACACAAAGCATCAGTAAGCACTCAGGGAACTAATGTTTTCACATGCTATTGGTGGGAATAACTGTCATATTTTTAAAAGGCAATTTGGTCCTATCTACTAAAACTTAAAATGCACATTTGGAGAAATACAGATAGTTTATCACAGCCTAGAAGGGAGAACCCAGAAGATTTTGAGAGGGGGGCAACTTTCACATGACAGAGCTTAGGCTGAAGGCATGGGCACTAATGTGAAAGGTCTGTTCTGTCCCATAACAATCACTTCACTTTAGTATGTCAGGAGTCAGTATTAGGGTAACTGCCTATTATTGGTTATAGACCAACATAGTAAAGTCTGTATCAGTATTTTCTGGTCAAAAGAAACAGGCATTTTTCAAAAATCATGCAATTTGTAGCAAAGTAAATCTGTTCATGGTGAACAAATAACTCTCAACTCCAATCCAAATCCACTTCACAGAAATAACACTATTACTGGTTTTGGGTTTGTCTTTCTAGACTTCTTTTGTGACTCACTATTTAGAGTCCTTTTATTTTGAGGAAACTAACCTTAAAGGTGAACTGGTTGGAGAGGTCCTCCCTCTAACTCCAACCCCTTGGACATACTTATTCCTAATGAAGTCAATAAAATTAAAAACCTAAAAACAAACAAACCCGCCAAATAACAAAAACCCTCAATTAACCTAAATTCTAAGCTCCTGGCTTCAGTTTACCAAGATTAGAGGTATGTATTTAGTAAAATATTTTATATTTTATCTTCTTCATTAGTCACATATTTGGTATACAAGCTCTACCTTTTTATATTTTTTGTTGTTTGGAAATTTGGGATTAGGAAAGCCGAAGATATAAGGAAAATCAAAGGCTATTATCTACTTTGTATTTTGATATATTAAGAGGGACTATGAAATATATAGTTAATGAGTGAAGACAGCCTTATACCTAATTACGTATTTTTAAAGCTTACATTTTAATTTTCTTTAATTACAAATATGTACCATGCAAAAATTTCTGCAAATACAAATATAAAACAGCTATTTTTAAACTTTTTTTTTTTCAAAAAAAAATTATGGGGTCTCAGCTCCCCTTGTCACTCTTCCTCCTGACAACCACCAAGCCTCCAATGCGAAGTCACTGAATGTGAAGCTGGAAAGAGATGCATGTAATAGCATACTATTTTATGGTATCTCCACCAAAAATAGACAATTTCATTTTAAAACACTGGCTCTCTAATAACCAGCTTGCAACAAATCCCTACAAGCTGTCTCCAGCACACCACTGGCTAGAACTATCGATATGCAATGTATTAAAAGTTATAACCAGGAAATCTTAATATATATCATTAATAACTATAGACTCATTTACATCACGCATTTAACAAAAAAAACCTATCTTCCCCCAAAGTTAGTGAGAAGCGAAGCACTGTTCTACATTTTTGCAAATATCTTTAATGACTGCCTTAACAGAAGACAGCTGGATTCTCTTAGCTGCTCCAGCACTCAATCTGTTGCAATATGCTGAGGAACATGAAGAAAATCAGGCACCACACAATTACATAAATGAAAAAGAAAGTACCATATTTTGCCGTGTATAATCCGTACTTTTTAAGGGAAAGATGAGGATGCACATTATACATGGGTAGTACCTGAAATACCTTTTATCCAGTCTTGTATTTTGTAATTATTTGTTACATAAAATTTCTTGTACCATAACTTGTTAAAAAATAAATACTAAAATTCCTTTATAATACAAAAACCAAGTATCTAAATATAAATAAGTAAATAATTGAATTTAAAAATTAAAAGATTTTCCCCTGAGAGTTTGGGCCAAAAATGTGGGTACACAGTATACATAGGAGCACATTATACACAGCAAAATATGGTATTTTCATAGCCTTTTCAGATAATTCCTGATGTTTTTTGATGTTACACCAAAGAAATAGGGTTTTTTAGAGGTTAGTTGCAACGTAAAATCTGAAACCATATAAATAAACCTTTTGTATCACTTATCTTTGGAAAATATTGGTTCACCATTATATAACTTTTCTAAATATCACCAATTCCATTATATACCACACACACAAAAAAAGCCAATAGGTAATACTACTTACTGATTTCATCAGATAAATCTTTGGGAAGCTGTCATTTTATGAGCAGCAACAAATACTGTCAGCTGCCTTCCTTGACCTAACAGCTCACTTAGGTCATTTTTGCAAATATTTCTGCCAAATACTCAAACCTAAAGAATCAGTCTGTCAGTTACTCTTTTAGGTAAAAATGTTTCAAGAAAAAAGCAAGAGTTCATGTTGCAACCAAACAATCGCAAAAGTATCGCAAAAGTGGTTTTTCTTAAGACAATCATCATACTTTGGTACACAAGAGAAGTACTATATGCATACTTTCCATTTCATCACACAGACTATTATTAAAAAGCTGGATACTCAAAGGGTCAGAACTGAATAATATTAATAACATCAACTTTTCCATCAAAACATTTTAAAGTGAAAACTGGCATCTTTTAAAATGCAAAATGTACAAAGACTATTAGTACAGTTTGGTGCTACTGTCTTGATTTGTGCCAAAATGTCAAACTCCTTAGGTCCAGTTTTAGTCACTAACGCTTTTGTACCATCAGTGCAAATATCAATACAATGAAAAAAAGCAAATAGTGTCTTTGTATTGGTAGGAAGATAGTTTTGATCAAGTGGAACCCCTGAAAGGGTCTCAGGGACATTATAGAGTTTATGGACCACCCTTGAGAACACCCAGGTGTACAGTAAAAAGCTTAAGTCTTTAAGTACCTCTGTTTAATTCCTAAAGGTAACCACTGATAATAGTGTGGTACATAACCCTTTCATATACATACACAATCGCATGTATGTACTTAGTAAAAATGTGACACCAACATATATTATTCTGTAAGGTTGTCCTTTTGTCCAGTCTACCTTACTCCTTAAGAAGTATATAACATTGCTCTGACTGGTGTGGTTCAGCTGGGTGCTGTTCCACAAAATGAAAGGTACCAGATCACACGCACAACAGTGTTTCCCTCCCTTCCTCCCATTCTCTCTAAAAATAAATAAATGAAAACCTAAAAAAAATAAGGGGGGTGGGGTGGGCACTGGAAAATATGCCTTTTAAATAAAAAGCAGTGCATAATATTACAGAATCTAGGTATATTAATTTTCTGTTTGCTGAAGCCATTTTGATAATTAAAGCAAAACTCTGGAAGAATTTTCTAAAAAACCATGCTATAATTAGGGAAAATCTAAGTACCTGGTTAAAAATCAAGTTGAGAAACTCCATTATAAATATATTAGAGCTAATTTTCCATTTCCCTGGCTCTTGGTGAAAATACTGAATTTAAGATGCAAAAGGTTACGCAGAATACTATTTACAGGTGTTAAATGTCAGCTGTATGTGAATCTACTGGCAGCTATGTATATTTAATAACAATTTCAGCTCAATATTCCAATCAATATAGATTAAAAAGTTTAAAAAAAAAACCAACCAAAACATGATTACCCTCCTGGTATTTACCCCAGGAACATGTAAGCATGCTATAAGGCCACTGAAATTTAAACTATTCTCAACACAGACTCTACCAGCTAGGCTTACATTTTTATAGCCAAATATCAAAATAACAGAGTAACTGGCAACCAAAGGCGGTCAAGCTGATGGAAAAAAGTCCTGTAAACTAAAATTCTCAGTAGCAGTGTTTAGTTTTGATTTGACCTATTAAAAGAAAATAGTTTTAGGCAGATATATTGGTGTCACAATTTCCTACCTAAAAAAGCCTTCTAATAGTAAAGAAAACATAAGAAGAATGACTTACCATCTTCAAAGGGTGTCCCTTCTGGTCTGAAAACAAGAAGATTTCTGATTAAAAAAGGTTTTCATTCCTTCATTCTGTTTTTTCCTGATTTTCAAGAGTGGAAAGGATAAACTCAGAAAGAGGGGCTCATTCTGATGATTTGTGGGGTTTTTAAGATATTAGTTTAATATCATCTTAGCCCTAGATTTTCATAGATGAAGACATAAAAAGTAACTTTTACTTTCCAAATTTTCCTTTTACAAAAAAAGTCATAACTTTAACACAAAAAGAATTCAGTTCACAAATATCAACCAGTGATTTTGTACACGTGTATTCTTAAAGGTCAGTCCTATCTTTTATTACATCAGTAAGATAAAAATCAATACCCTTTAGTTTAAGATAAGTACAACACCAAAACAAAAGTATTCTGCTTTTCAACAGAACAATTCCTTGTTCAAACTGGATAGACATAACTGAAATCATCAAGTAAGCCAGTTTCTTTTGCTCAAATCTTTTCTTTGCCTCCATACCCCAATTTCATTTTTCCTAAGCAGCAGCATGAAGCTTAATTACTTGTAAGGCATATTCAGGATCTCAAAGCACATTAGCCTGAATTTAATATAATCATCCTCGAACCGGAACTATGCTCCCTTTTCCCACTAGTTTTTAAGGCAGACTCCTGTAACTAACTCAAAGGCAAATCAGAATTGTTCATGAAAGAATTCCCCTTTCAAAGTTCTAGTGCAAAACCCTAGTTTAAAAATGGTGACAGAAAAAAGATCAAGTCTGGGAAAATCAAGGACAGAAAATTTTCAATTAAAAAGCATATATGCTATATATAATATGTAAAATATAAGACTGCTTCTCAAAGACTCCATTCAGCTGCAGGCATACCTTTTTATTGAGCTTTGCTTTATTGTGCTTCATAGATAACCTTTTTAAATAAATTGAATGTAAGATCCTCCATTAGCCAAAGAAAAAGATTTGCTTCATTGTGATGGTCTGGAACCAAACCTGCAGTATCTCTGAGGTATGCATATATTTCACATTAGCTCTGAAACAATTTTCATTTAAATTCTTGCCACACTGTAAGTTTTCAGTATTTCTGGTTCTTAGCCTTTCTAGTTTCAATAGAAAGCAAGCACGAACACTTGCCTGGTACATTTTGAACAAAATTAAAACCCAAAGTCATTATAAAATCATATATTGTAACACTAAAATGCAAATAAATTTTATGTAACTGCCAAAAATTTTATGGGAATGTTTTCTTCTAATTTATCTTGCGGTTTCTGTAAGGTCCTCATTCCACCTCAGCCTCTTTTCCTAGCTGAACACTTTTTCTAAAAGAATCACCACACCTATTAGTTGTTTTATCTTTAAACTCACCCAAATATAACAGCATTCCACTGCATGATGTTGTTTTCAGATGGTGCGCCACTGACACCCACAGGTGGGTCCTCTTGCAATCTAAAAATCCGTCGTAGTAATTTTAAAATTTGAACATTTGAGCCACTAAAAAGGCGGAACAGAACACCTAGAGACCCTATACTATCTACTTCGAGGCACAAATTAAATTTATTTCCTTGTTCTTGTGCTGAGCTAGCATAAACCACCTAACCAAAAAAAAAAAAAAAAAAAATCGACCAGGTATATACTTATTAGGTACCTCTCCAAATTATCTAAAATTCCAAAAGGCTTGGGAGTAACAGTCTGCAAATATTATCAGGGTGACGATATCTTTCAAGAACTAATGCATATAGGCTGCTCTCAACCAAAAATAAGTATCTCCAGTACCAAAAATTGGTTTACAGAACCATGAATTTTGCTATTGTAATGCAAAGACTGTGAGCCCTAACCAAGGCTATTTGTGCAACATGGCCACCAAACCTTCCCTCCCAAAACAAAATATCCTCAGTATAACCACTACTTATGTTCAATTTGAATAAAAAATAGTTTTAGGCACGAGAGTTACTTTATCCCTTTTGCTTCAATTAGCAATAGCTTTGAAATAATCAAAGATTCAGTTAGGTTTTCCCTCAGTTCCTATTTTAAAGGCGCTGCACTGACACTAAATCTACCTCTCAGATCAGGAGACTCAATACAAAGCTACCTTCCAGCATCTGTCATAGTCAAATTCTTGTAACCTGAAGACCCTTGGAAAACTACCAAAGGTACCATGTGTGCGATTCGGAATAAAGCAGAAAGATGTTACACACACACACACACACACACACACACACACACAAATAAAGCAGAGGAGAGCAGTTAAGAACTGGTAGTTTTATTACTGGAATTTCACTCATTCGAATTTCAGCTAATCTGAAATCTACCGATTTCAAGTTTTAGAAGAGGGCTTTTACACGAAACAGGACATCTTTTAAAGGCTCAGCAAAAAATAAACGCTACATTTTATCTCTCTCTACATATGCCGTGATTGTCACATAGCACGATAATTTGAAATTAATCCACATAAAAATGGTTCTTTTTAGTCAACCTCAAGACTGAGCCACCCTGAACAGAACAAGGCTCAGAGGAAGCACACTGCCTGTCGCCCACCAAAGGTGACTGGCTAAGAGAAGTTACGAACATATTCAATGATAAATTGGCCAAAGCCCAAAACAATGGCTTCCGAACGCCTCACGTACGGCTTTATAATGGCGAGGTGGAGAGCGACTTCCTGAGTGGCTAACCTAAGTTTCTACACTAAATACGCTGTCTCGGTCAGGGCGGGTCTCCTCAGAGAAACCCTGAAAAAATGGGCAGAGGATCGCAACGCTAAGTTCTGTTGCTCGCCCCCCCGCCTCCCAGTAAAAGGTAAACAACTGTAAAAAAGTCACTTCCTCCTCACCAGCCCCCACACCTCCCCACAAAATCCCGTTTTACAAAAGGGGGCTCAGGGAGTATCAGCTCAGCGCCAGTCTCGGGAGAGGCACTTCTCCGGACTTCGGAAGCTACAGATAGGGCTTCCCACCCGGGCCTCGGAGCCCAGCTCCGGCGGGCACTGGCAGCCGGCGGCGCCAGCCCGCGTCCCCGGCCTCCCGGCCCGTCCTCAAGGTCCTTCCCGGCGGGCGGGGGAGAGTCGGGTTTCGGAGGACGGGGTAACCGCCTCCCGCCCTCGCGCTGCAGACCCCACCCTCCCCGCCGGAGGGGGGAGGGCCGCCGTTGGACCCCACGCTGCCCCTCCGAGGAGACCGCTGGGCCTCCGAACAAAGCTGATTGGTGCACCAAGCGAGGAAAGAGCTTCTGCTCGGGCTCGCTTTCGGGGCTTAAGAAGGAGGCACCGCAGGGTGAGGTCAGGGGTTGCGGGGGGGGGGGGCAGGGCAAGGTCTGAACCTCGGGCAGCTGGCCCGAGCGGGCAGCGGGGGATCCATGGAGCCCAGGGCCATCTTTTCACTTTTGGGGTGGACGGCTATCGAAATTTCTCACGTCAGAGGAGCGAGTGGGCCGGCAAGGACGAGGGAGTGCCAGCGGGTGTTAGAGCTGGCCTTCTGTCGCTCCCCCGGGGCCCACGGCCGGCCCTGGGGATCGCGGGGAGGTGTCCCGGTTCCCCGCCCTGCAGGCCCGTGGCTTTGGGAAGGAGCCGTCACCCAGGCGAAGGTGAGGGGCCTTACCGCTTGAAATCCCGCATAAGCCTCCTCCGGGCGGGGGTCGACATGCTCCACAGCTGTCCCGCGGTCCGTCTGAAAGAAAAGAGTCCCGCGCAGCCCCCCCACCCCCCGGCGCGGCGGCCGAATCACTGCGGGTCACCGCCACCTAGGCTGCACAAACAACCCTGCAATGACGTCTCCCTCCGCCGCCTCCAGAATCCCTCCGCCCTCCGCCGGTACCACGGAGCGAGGAGGGGTAGAAATATGGGAAGAGACGTATGAGAGCCCCTGTGGGGGCCTCTCGACAAGGACCTGTCTGTTTTGCCTTTCTCAAGTAATTGAAAAATTAGCATTCTCTATGTTCAGATTAGATATTGTGGATTAAGAGACACCGAAACCAAAACATCATCCTGTCTCTTCCCCCTTCACTAACTTAGGTTCGACCGAGTGGGGAAAAGAGGGACGCAAGCGGGCCCAGAGATTTCAGGGAAAGGAGGTGGGATGACGTAAGACCACGTGACTGCTGGCGGCGTTGTCAACAATCCACCCTTGAGGGGGAGGTGGCGAAGTATCTAGAACCACGTGCCTCTATGACGCGATTAGAACTAGTCGCGTGAGAGCGTCCCTTGGATCTGAGTCCCAGCCAGGTAGATGAAGCAGGTAGTTAAATGGACTGGATTAAGGACAGGCAAACACCGTTATGAGTTTTCCAAACCCTTGGTACCGTGAGCAAGGAGGGCCATAGAAGCCGAATAGGTCATGGAAAGCAAAGCTTGTTTTGCTTAAGTCTTTGAAATAGAGCTGAAAATAATTTGGATTTAAACTTCGCTCTAGTTGGTTCAAGGGCTTGTCTAACCTGGTACATAAGGAAGAAAGAGTGATGGGACCCCCATTTTTCCTAGTGAGTGAGGTATTTAATGCTGACACCCATACAAAATAAAATCCTCTGATGTGCTTCTTTAGGGGAACCAAATAGCCTGCATGTGCATTGCGGTGGGGTTTGCAGCATTGGAAATTCTGGGCAAATATCAAAGAATGGCATAGATTGTCCAAGGTTTGTTTACACTCCGTAGGAATTACAAATTTTGTTCTTCTCAATGGGTCTGCTCCCATTTGAGGATTTGTGTCAGAATCCATGGATTGCACTACGATGGGGTGCTGTTATCTTTGTCAAGAAATGTGGGGATAAGATCTCCAGAGGACAGCATATTGATGGGGGGTTGGTTGTCAAAGAAACCTAAAAATATGATTCAGATCTGGGGGATATCATAAAGACATGGGTGGGGATTCTATATCTAGCCTGGTTAACTCATTTCAGGTCTACACTAGCAAGTTAGGTGCAAATGCACCAGAAATGTCGCCCCCGCCCAAACACACACACAGTGGTGGAGGGGTAGATCAGAGGTATTGACCCTTGTAGAGGACTCTGCATAATTTCATGTATATTAGGGTAATTCTTCAGCCCAAAACAGAATGGGAGGATAGAACAAGGACCTTACCATTGCCCCAAGCTGCCCATGGTTAAATGAAACCAGAGAGGGTTAACTTTCCCCACTTTCCTGGTACCTTCTGTGGATGAAAAAGGAGCCACATAACTACACCTGACAAGCTCGGGAGGCCTGCATGGTGGGCCTTAAAATTTCAGAGACCTAAAGTAGCCACCAGGATGGTCTGAAATGAAAACTTCCTAATTAAAAGTGAGTTATGGAATGTAGTCATGTCCCACTTAGGCTTGACTATTGGCTTTTTGCACCTCTGATAACAGTTGGGATGTCAGAGTAATCCCCTTTTTTCCAGACTCCTGGGGCACAATCTCCCCCTAGAACAGGAGACCACTGAATCCCTCATTGTTTTCTTGTTCCCTGCATACCATCTGTATGTACTGTAAATGTTGACTCTCCTATACCCATCAATGTAAGAGAAGTATTTGAGTCTCCCTTTTATTTTTTATACAATCTGAGAGGTTTCTCTGCTTTGCCTTCTCCCACCTCCCTAATCAATAGTCAATTTCATGTAACCCCCCTCAAATCTCCTTTGATTGTATAAAATAAGTGGTAAAGCTGCCATTTTTCCAGAGTATTTTCCTAATTGTTGATTTTGCTTCCCAGAAATTGTCAACACTTTGACTCAAATAAACTCATAAAAATTCTGTACAGGTTTGGATGTTTCTTACATCAACACTCCGTTTCTTCAAACCCAGAATTCTATCTCTTGCTTTTGGTAACTGCCTTTGTGATCAAGTTAGCCAGGCCTAACTCTTGATAGGTCTTGCTGTTCATTCACAAATGTGATTTTCTAAATCATAAGCTGAATATCCTTATTTTTACTCTTTTGCCTTCCCACCATAGCAATCCTATCTTTCCTATAGCTAAGGATGAAGACATCCTACTGTTTGGGTTACATACAGTAAAATACTAAGAGAAACTTTTAAAAAATCCGTTATGTCAGTTATCTAGCAATTTATAATTGTTTTGGAAACCCAGCTGATGATTCTTTAAAATGAAGTAACACTTTTGACAAAAATCAGTGAAGGTGTTTCATTAAAGCCTGAGCAGCAGTGTATAAACAAGAATTATTGGCTATTGTGGTTACCAGGCCTGCCACAACCTATTTGTAGTGTTAAAAAAAAACAAAATTCCGTAGAGTAAATTTGAAGATCTAATTGACTTCATTAAACCATTCGTGAATTGGGTAGCATCCCATTTAGCAACTAGAAAGGCACTCATTAAGTTTTACAAAATTAAAGATTTTATAGGAAAAAGAGGAAGCAAGAGAGCTATTAACAAAAGAACAGAAAGGATTATTTTTTTGGCAGGGACAACTTTCTTGGGAGTGGGGGTGAGAAAGGGAAGGGTTTTTATCATGCAAATGGTTCTTCTTTAGAGGGGTGGAGAGGACCCACATGATAGATTACTTCATTGTTGATGAGAGGTTGAAAAAGCAGAAGTGGTATTAAGTCTACGCTTGGTATCAAGGGCTTTTAGCACAAGTGATGCCATTTTGGGCCTATGGTTCAGTTGGTTCAGTAAGGTTTTGTGTTTTTTTTTTTTAAGATTTTATTTATTTTTAGAGAGTGAGGGAAGGAGAAGGAGAGGGAAAGAAACATCTATGTGTGGTTGCCTCTTGCTCACCCCCAGCTGGGGACATGGCCTGCAACCCAAGCATGTTGACTGGGAATCAAACCAGCGACCCTTTGGTTCACAGGCCAGCACTCAATCCACTGAGCCACACCAGCCAGGGCATAGTTTTAAAGCTGTAATTTTATACTGTAGTGATTCCTATGGTTCTAGATTGTGAGCTCACTGAGGGCAGGGACTCTTGATTCTTGCTTTGCCCCTTGCAACTATTTAGTCCACAACACATATTTAATAGACTTTAGCAGCATAGGAACACTTGGGAAGCTTTTAAAATACCAATTCTTTGACCCTATCATTTAAATTAGGACCTCTGGGGGCATGGTCTTTTAAAAAGTTCACTACATGTAATTTTAATGTGCATGGGAGTGAGACCAGCTGGATAAGAATTTATTAGTAATGATGACGTTTTCTCATTTAGGGAAAGTGAGACTTGGCCTTTTCACATTTAATACTTTTTACAGAAAAATTAAAGCCCTAAGAAAGAGGGCCCTCCCTGGGCACTTGCTCCAGTGATATCCTTAGTCTTCATTGGAGGCTGGAACGCCAGCGGAACACCGAGTCTAGTTCTTAAGCAATTAGGTAACAGCTTTCTTTCCCCCACCTCCCTGTGCCCCTATATGTCAATCTAGTTGTGTGGTAGAGCCCATTGAATTATTTGCTTTTCCAAAGACGGAATTTTACGGTTTTGACACATAGCAAGGGTTTTTTTTTTTTAAAAAGGATTACTATGAGCTTGAAAAAAAATTAAAAGCATATTGCAGGTGTTCAAGAAAGGTTCTTGATTTAAGAAGCGACTTCTCCCCAGTTTGAGGATGAAATGTGGACGGTTGCGCTCAAACTCAGGCCTATGGAGTATTAATGTAACTAGGTAACTTAGAAAACTACAATTACACTAGGCTTGCTTGGAAGTCTTCTTTTACAAAAAGTCTCTAGTACATATTAATGACACCAGAAGAAGCGGCAGGTGTTCTCTGGGTTGGGGACATATACAAGGCGGGTTGGACAAACCTGCGCCACTGTTCCCCTTCCCTAGAGTACTTGCAGTCATTCACACTTAAGTCAAGATGCTGATCCTCCCCCACCTCCGCTCTAAACAAATTTTGTGAGGAGGACCCAATCTGGGCGTTTTACAACCACAAATCCCTACCCCGCAATACCAAGCGAACTTCCATTTAGCGAACACCACTTCGCGTCTTCTCATTTTCCCTTCCGGGTCAGGAAGGCCGGGCCTATGTTCCGGTCTTGCGCACTAGGCCGCAAGCGCGAGGCCGGCGGCACCGTTGCCATGGTAGCGGGTGGCCGGGAGCTAGTGGGGCCAGCCGCCTAAGTAGGGCTGGGACTGTTCGGGTTCGGACCCGCGGGAGAACAGAATGGGCTGAGGCGGTGGCGGCTGCCCAGACGAGGTCGTCTGCCGACGAGGCTCGCGACTCTGGTGTGGGACCATAAGACGTCTTGTTTGAAAGGAGCGGGCGGTACCGAGGTTTTCTTGGGACCGGGGGACTGAACTGTGGGCGACTATGTTGGAACTGCAGTATTGCGGGAACCTCATATTAGACAGAGGCTTGACAGGAAGTGGGAGGAACAACCCCCCGCCCTCATGACGGATGTTGACAGGCAGTGAAGGAATCTTAAAATTTAGTGTCGATGGTAATAACCGAGACAACGGGAGGCTTCCGAAGTTCTGGTGAGGGCCGGGGCCCCACAAGGACACCTTACTGCCGAGCTGCTGGTTTCCAAAGACAAACGGTGTCTGTGGAAATCGTTCCTATTTTTTCTATGTTTTTATATTTTAAAGTTTATATATTTTATATTTTAAAGGTTTATTGTGGAAATGCATTATCCAGATTAAATAAATAAAATTAAAATGTTTAACATTTCCTTTCTTTATTTCTATGAAGAAGAAGCCAGGCTTAAGAATGGAGATGTATGAAACCCTTGGAAAAGTGGGAGAGGGAAGTTACGGAACAGTTATGAAGTGTAAACATAAGGATACCGGGCAGATAGTGGCAATTAAGATATTTTATGAGAAACCAGAAAAATCTATCAACAAAATTGCAATGAGAGAAATAAAGTTTCTAAAGGTTTGCTTCTTTTGCCTAAGTTGCTCTTCGTAAATCAAAAGAGAAATAGTTATGGGGAAAAAATATATATATAAAAGAAATATTTCAGTTAACACGTGTTAAGACGGGTAATAGAAAAACAAGTGTGATACTCTATCTAATAGTCTACATTTTGTAATTTTATAGTAATACAAGATGTATGTGCTTTTGTAACAAAAGGTATGCCAAATATTGTGAAATAATCATTCAGAAATATCCAGGTATAATTCTTAATAAAAAATGTCTGCTTTGTGCAAGGCATCTGCCAGATGCTAAGACTAAAATGAGGTAAAAGACAGGAACTGCTCTCAGGACTTTTATTATTTAATCAGCAAGACAGTGGGGTGTATAAAATAATACTGAATAAAAAGTGGTTCATAATAAATGCCAAGTGATTAAGACAAAGTTGTGTTGGATAGGGAAGGTTTCTTGGAAGAATTGGGGCATGAATTTGGCTTAAAATGATGTGTAGAATTTACGTAAGAGGGAGAAACTGTTGCATTACAGGTTAATGGAACAGCGTAAGCTCAGAGAGGCTAAAGCAGGACAAAGGACAAAGAGCAGAGACATTTACCTGTAATTATTTCCTGTACCAAAATAGAAAGAGGTGAGATTAGAGAAGTAAATTGGAGGTAGGTTTTTAAGACTTGTCTTTTGGCCTAAGGAATTAAAATCTGAGTTTCTAAGAAGACGGAGTTTTTAATTCAGAGCAAAGAGATTCTATAAATGTAAATCTGGCACTATTTTTTAGAATAGGTTGGAGAACTCAGAGTAAAAATAGGGAGGCCTGTTATATGAGTTTAATTCAGGGATACTGGTAAGTGTTGTGAGGGCCCTAGCTGGAATGCAGCAATTTGAATGGAAAGTAAAATGTAATATATTGCAAAGAAGACACAAAAGAGTATAGAAGGAGGTAGAACAGAGGGAGTCAAAGGTATCTGAGATTCAGTGAGTGCTGTCATTGTTGGAAATTTGAAAGAACCCAAAGAGACATAGTTTGGGGAGTAGTTCAGTTTTAGAAATGTTTAATTTGAAGTGACAGGAGTACATTTAAGTAGAGGTGACCAGTGGACTCTTAGAGATGGGGAACAATATCAGGAGAGATCAGGGCAAAAGATAAGATTTTGAGTAGGTATGGCAGGTCAACCCAAGGGAAAGAATTCAGGAGTGAGAAGAAAGGAGCATTAATATTGCTTGGGGATTGGGTTCAAAACTAGTGATTTAAAAATATTTAAATATATATGTATTTTATATATTGGAATTTATCTAGATGCTTTAAGGTTCATAACTTTCACAATGTTGTCTAGATGTTTTATGTAATGAAGAAAACAGATACTCTTCTTGCTCATTTTTATCTGATACAAAATTAATATTTTCTTTGTAAGTATATATTAGATATGATGAATCAATTTGCTTTCTAAGTAGAAGAAACATATTAGGCATCTGTGGATTGTTGGAACTGCTCTATTTCTAGGTAATGAAAAGGAAAGTTAAAATCAGTAAAGGTGTTACAGCTTTGTGAAAGAGACCAGTCCTTATCCTGATGACCTAAAAGATAATAATACTGTTAAGCAACTAGTATGCACTGCAAGTGAAAAATCTGGTTAGAAGGAGAACTTTTTCCAGGCAATATCTTTCCCTCTTTCTTCAACTTTGCTGCATTTAAGCTGATCATTTTTTTCTATTTAATAATATTTTTAAAAATTTTATTTTTAGAGAGAGGGGAAGAGAGGGAGAGAATTATCGATGTGTGAGAGAAACATTGATCGGTTGCCTCACACCGGACCCAACTGGGGACCACCCTGCAACCCAGGCATGTTCCCTGACCTGGAATCGAATCAGCGACCCTTCACTTGTCAGGACAACATTCAACCAACTGAACCACACTAGTCGGGCTATTTAATCATTTTTAAAAGCCAATTATGTAGCAAGAACACAGAGGTGAATTTGAAAATGTACTTAATTATTACAATTATTATACAAACTATTTTGAGACACCTTAACTATTTATATTGGTTTATTTCTTATAGAATTTTTAGTTTAATTCCACAAGAGAGATTTCTTGGATTAGTTAACATTCTTAGTCTAAAAGATTGTCATAATGACAATTTGAACTAAATTTTTATCTTCTAGAATTTCACTAAATAAATGACAGTAGTTAGCGAGAATATCTGTATAAAAGTTCTCTAGTATTGAAGGGGAAAAAAGTAAACCACTTGAAAAAGGGTAATGGAGCACTTCTAGGAGTTTCATGGTTTATTTGTGATTGTACCTGATCCCTTCCCACGCTGTGGATCTTTCCTAATGTTTCCTAAGGGTCAACTCCCATTGACCCTTCCTTTACTGCTTTTGCCTTTAGAATAAATACTGGATAGGAAACGGTAATTTTCCTTAGTTAAAAGATTAACATTGTAGTGTCCAAAAGCAGTCATTTCTTTTCGCTACTGCCAGCATGTTGTCGCTGTAGCACTCTGGCATCTGGCCCACTAGCGAAATTGGGAGCCAAAGTAGGAAAGGCATCTGGCATTGCATTTTGGCATGTTTTTCTATTAGTCATGTTTTAAGGACTGGTTTTTGTATTAATACAGATAAGTAGAAAAATTGATATTGTCCCATGGGAATAAAGGCAAATAATTTTCATAAAAGTATAGTTTTTTAATGGATCCAACATTGAAAATATATCACTTAATTTTTAGCCAAATGAATAAGTATTTTTGGTAATTTTTAAAAATTAAGTATTTGAAAGCTCATGTAATCCAATCAGTGTGTTAAAAAATAGAATAAGCATAAAATATTAAAACGTCATTTGTTTCCTAAACTGATACATGCCATTTCTGACATTTTGAAATTATTTTAACAATGCTTAATACCAGTCTAAAAGGGTGTCATGTTGCTTAATAGAATAAGACTTATTTTATTCTAATAAAATAGAATAGAATAATGCTTAATAGAACAGAACAGAAATGTATATTTGAATAAATATACATTTATTCAATAAGAAATAAGTGTATATTTGTGAAAAATCCTATGGTTGTAAGTTGATTTCATATATCTGAAAAGTTTCTAGATATTTTGATAATCTTTTGTTACAGTGTGATACTCTTTCGTTATACCTGGAACTTAGATTTTACTCTCAAGAGTTTAGGACCAAACTCAGAGAATAATTAATTTATATAAAATCAGATCACATATTCAATAGCATTTAAATCCCTGCTCATTTGAAAACATAAGGACTTTAAAAATTTCAGATGTTAAATTTAACCAAAAATCATCCTGACCAGGTGGCTCAGTTGCTTGGAGCGTTGTCCCGTCGTCCTGTGCTCCAAAGGGTTGGGTGTTTGATTCCAGTTCAGGGCACATACCAAGGTCATGGGTTAGATCCCCAGTCAGTGGCATGTATGGGAGGCAACTGATTGTGTTTCTCTTTCTCTCTCTCTCTCCCCCCATCCTCTCTCTCTAAAATCAATAAACATAGCCTCAGTTGAAGATTAAAAAAATTTTATATTTAACCACAAATAAAATTTAAAAATAGGAAGACATCTCTTAGCAACATACCAAGTCACATTATAGTATGTTAACTCTAAATTATTTTGATAAGCAATCACATGCTAATGAAGTAAAGCAATACATTTTCCTTTGTTCTATAAATATTAATTATGAAATAGTTAATATTTTCTTAAAATAGGAATGTAAGCAAATAGTTGAGAAATTTCTGTTGAAATTCGTGGAGGAAAAGAAGCTGAGAATATTTCTGTTTCTTTTAAAAATGATATAGGTGTTATATGTACAAATTATTTTGCATGAAGTAATTTTTTAAAAATCTGTTTCTTTTGTCAATAGCAATTCCATCATGAAAACTTGGTCAATCTGATTGAAGTGTTTAGACAGAAAAAGAAAATCCATTTGGTGTTTGAATTTATTGACCACACAATATTAGATGAGTTACAACATTATTGTCATGGATTAGAGAGTAAACGACTTAGAAAATACCTCTTCCAGATCATTCGAGCAATTGAATATCTTCACAATAATAATGTAAGTGCTGCAGAATAAGCCAAACCATAGGATGTATATGAATGATAAGTGCCCTTTAAACATTCTTCTGTTTTTATTAAAGTTGTTAAAATTACTTTTCTGTACAATACTGACATCCTGAAAAGAGGGTCACTACCTTACAGTTCAGTTGCAGAACCAAAATACATGCTGATCACACAATATTTATAATTATAGGGCAGACAATTATAGGGATGGTAAAGGAGTATTAATAAATTTGGCATGGAGAAATCAAGAGTCAACTGGGGCATCTTTTATTAGAGACAGTACATTAAAAACATTGAAAGCTAGGCTAGCTCAAATGAAGGGAGGTTTGAAAGGAGGAACTGGAAACTAGGCGAGGGGAATAGCAAGTGAATGTGGGTGACCTTAGGGGAAGAAAAGAGAAATATAGTAGCTGAGAGATACAGAGCCTTATTTTACTTATGAAAAATCAAGAAAGGAAAGAAGATCAACTCTTCTGATTTTTAGTGTTGCCTTTAGCATTGTCCAGTATGTATTTAGCTCAGCCGGTTTTTATGGAGATACTTTGTTCCCACCATGAGCTCTACTTTCTGGAAAGTTAGATATTATTTGGGAAATAACAGTAAAAGCCTCAAAAGTAGTTTTATTAGTAAGTGATATAGGTATAATATCTATATATCCCAGGTTTTTTTCAGACATCCTAATTTCTAATTTTCTGTCTTGCTAATAGTGCATCACATTTTGCTGCTTTGAAAAAATATGGTTGTGATAGCAGTTGCAATTCAGAGTGTCATTTCCTTGCTAGGTAGATTAATGGGAGACAGTATAATGCAAAAGTTAAGAGCATCCAGTCTTTGGAATCAGAGTATCTCGGGTTTTCACCCACCAGCTTCTGTGTGGATAAGCACACAACTTGTGCAGCTCACAACTTGCACAATGAAAGGTGGCAGCCCCGTTACTCTGTGGCCCCAGGAAAGTTGTCTAGCCTCTCTGAGCCTCATTTTCTTTACCTGTGAATTGATACTATTGTACTTCACAGATTTTTTGTGAAGATCAAATTAGGTAGTGGTATAATATGTTTAGCACCTTATCAGGCACATTTTTAAGTGCTCAATAATAGTGCTGGCAGGGAGTCAAGAATAGTCATGCTATCTGTATTCCTACAGTGCTTTATCTATTGTAGACTTTAAAAATGTTTCTTGAATAAAGGGAGATACCAGAATGGGCTACACTGAGAGTAGAAAACTTCAAAGAAGAGCTAAAACTAAAACAAGTACAAATTTGAACTGTACGATTTCAGTAGAAGAGGAAATACATTCAGATAGGGTACCACTGTGAGAATGAATAGAGGTCAACCTGGGCAGAGGACTTCAGAGACTGGTGACAAGTACACATCAGAGACCAGGAAAAGGGAGGTAAGATTGCACAGGTACCCTAGGGAGAGGTTTTCCAGAGCCTTGAAGTCATCCTGAAGAGTTTGGACTTTTTCCTGAGGATACTGGGAAACGTGGAAAGTTTTCAGTATTGCTTTAATAAGATAAAAACAAAACAGTATTTTGGCAAGAGTGGAGAAATAAGTACAGAGAAAGACTGGGAGAGCAGGTGAGAGGCTATTGTGACAGTTCAGAAATTAAGTGGTGCGGGCTTAGACTAGCATAGTGGCAATGGGGAGGAGAGGAAGAATGGCAGTGGGAGGGGATGGAAAGACTTCAAAAGACAAATGGCAGGATTTGGGAATGACTTAGGTATGAGAGGGATGCAAACAGAGGGAGAAATCAAAGCTAATTCCAAGATTTTTAATTTGAGAGCAGGAGAATTATGGTGCCATTGTCAGTAACTGATTTTAGAAAGGGGAATTGCTTTCAGATATATTGATATATTTTAAGGGACAATGAGAACTTTTAAGTAAAAATAGTGCTTAACCAATTGTGTAACCTGGCCTTGAGTTGTCAGAATTGGATATACAGATTTGGGAATCTTCCTATTGGAGACTATGGTTGAAGAGGTAAGGATGGATTACTCTTGAAAGGACAGAGAAAAGTAAAAGGTGGTCCTCATCCCCAAGTATGGAAGAATATCTGTGAGGGTATATGGGGCAGCAGGGAAAGAGGCCTAGACAGAAGCCCCCACATTCTCTTATTTTCTTATTCTCACCTAGGACCTGGAGGGAAATGATCCCTGTCCCTCAGCTCGCAGAATGAGAATGAGAATTAAGGCAGTGGCTCATTAGATTAAATATTATTATACTTTTTATCTGGATATCTGGATTTTGGCCTTGATGATTTAAGGTTATCTTCATGTTGGCAAAAATGAAGACAGGAAACTGTTATTTTCCTAATATCTCCAAATTTAAGATGATTGGTTTTTATACTACTGAGATGTTTGAGATATTGTCTGTCATGATACCCCATATTCCCCTTAATAAGAATTCACAAAGTCAGATACGGTTCAGTAACAGCAAAAGCTTTTTTCTCTGGAAGTATTTCTTTACCTTCTTTTATTTAATAATGAAAAAAAATTTTTTTTTGGTTTCTAGGCAGTTCCAATAGAAATTTAATGTTCAAATTAAATCAAGAGAATGTAAAAAAAGAAATTTAATGTTCAGTTGCAGTAACTAACTATAGGAATCTAGTGTATCTTTTTGATTTTGGTTGTTTTCATAATTTAAAGTTTTTACCTGGTTATTAATATAAGCCTCTTCAAAACCATTTAGAAACAGTCAGAGTGTAAATGAAAATAATTGGCCATTTATGGGGGAGAAGTGGTTATTTTTTCCCTCATTTATTTATTCAACAAACATTTATTGATCATTATATGGTAACAAACATTGACTGTATGAGGTGCTGAGGCTGCAGCCTTGAGTAAGAGACTTGGTTCATACCTTCTGGAGCTTATTAAATTTTATCCAGTTTTCAATAAACTTTATTAATTATAAGTAATTCTGATTAATAATGAAGGACTGTCAATCTTCCCTAGCTCCCACCCCACTTCCTATTCCACAGAGCTCTGCTTCCCTACATTTAGGCCATTTTTTGCGTATTTTCTTAACTTTGCTTTTGGATTTTAAACTCATAGCCTTCCAAACAAGGAATTATAATTATTTGAATAATATTATTAACATTTTAATATTACTTAATATATTTTAATGTGTTGTTAATATTTGGATTATGTGCTTCCTCTATTTTGTTTTCTGAAGTATTTTAAATTTTAGGCAACTTGCATTTTATCCCTAAGTGCTTCATTATGTATCTCTTTAAGAAAGCATATTTCCTATATAACGTCACAGTCATCATATTATATCTGCACAATTAACAATAATTCCCTAAATCATCTAATACCAAATTTATATTAAAATTTAGCCAACTGTTCCTAAAACGATTTTTATAGCCGATTTATTGAAATCAGTATCCAGTCAAAGACTCCATTTTCCATTTGGTTTTTGGGGCATGGAGGGAATTCCCACTCTTGCAGTCTACTTCAAACACCCTTATTCATCCTCTGTCTGGAAACTATTGGCTTATTTTTTTCAGATAGACATTAGCATTTAATTGTGTAACATTCAATTGGAAAGCTTATTAAATTGAAGCTGTAGGTGATTTAGAACCAGGCTCTCTGAGGCCATTAAAGAGTATGGAAATTCAAACTTTATTCTTAAATGGTTGTTTAAATTCAAGCACATAGGGCTATATAGAGCAGAGGTATTATAAATCAGATTGTTAAGTGGAGTTTTATGTAGTTATAGAGCATTCTACTACTAAGTAGAGAATCCAAATCATTGCTTAAATCCAAATAATGATGGTTAACACTGTATACAAAATTACTCAAAATGGATCAAAGACCTCAACATAAGAGCTAAAACTATAAAACTCTTAGAAGAAAACATAGGTAAAAATCTGTATGGCCATGTATTAGGCAATAACTCTTTAGATATGACACCAAAAGCAATCAAAGGCAAAATAGGCAAATCCTCCTTCATTAAAATTTAAAAATTTTGTGCATCAAAGGACCATCAAGAAAATAAGAAGACAATTTAAGGAATAGGAGAAAGTATTTGCAAATCATACTATAACTGATGAGCATATAGTATTCAGGATATATAAAATACAACTCAAAAATAAAAAGACAGCCCAGTTTAAAAGTGGGTGAAGGACTTGAATAGAAACTTCTCCAAAGAAGATATACAAATGGCTGATAGCACATGAAATGATGATCAATATTATTAGACATTATGGAAATGCAAATTAAAATGAAAATGAGATACCACTCATACCCACGAGACTGGCAGTAATTTGGAAAATACAACAAATGTTGCAAGGAAGTAGAGAAATTGGAATCCTCACATACTGCTGGTGGTGAGGTGAAATGATGTGGCTGCTATGGAAAACAGTTTGGCAGTTCCTCGAAAAGTTAAATATAGAGTTACCCTATGACCCAGGAATTCTACTCCTAGGCATCTACCCAAGAGAATTGAAAACATATGTTCGCTAAGAACCTGCACAGGGATGTTCATAGCAGCATTTTCATAACAGCCAAAAAGTAGAAACCACTAAAGTGTATAGCACCTGATGAATAAGGTAAGTCCATGCAATGGAATTTATTCAGCCACAAAAAGAAATGAAGTATTGACACATGTTACAGCATGAATGAGCCTGAAAACATTATGGTAAATAAAAACAGTCAGATAAAAAAGAATACATAGTGTAAATGCCATTTAAATGAAACCTCCAGAACAGGCAAATTCATATTTGCATATCTTCTTTGAAGAATGTTTATTCAAGTCATTTGCCTATTTTTAAATTGGGTTATTTGTCTTTTATTGTTGAGTTGTATTTTATACAATATATTTTGGATACTGGCTGATTATCAAATATATGACTTGACACTATTTTCTCCCTTTTTGTGGGTTGTCTTTTTGCTTTAAAAAAAATAAATGCTTACCCAAGGATATGTTTTTTGTTTTTAGAAAAAGAGGAAGGGAGAGAGAAAGAAACATTTATGTGAGAGAGAAACATCAGTTGCCTCCCGCGCATGCCCCCACTGGGGATTCAACCTGCAACATTTTTGGTGCACCGAATGATACTCCAACCAACTGAGCAACCAAGCCAGGGCTCTTTTTGCTTTCTTGATAGTGTTTTATTTAGTTCTTTTTAATACTTTCTTTCTCTTTATTGATATTCTTGATTTGATGAGACATTGTGTTCATACTTTAGTTCTTTAGACATGGTTTCCTTTAGCTTTGAACATACTTAAAATAGCTGATTATAGTCTTTGTCTTGTAAGTCCAATGTCTGGGCTTCCTCAGGAAAAGTTTCTTATTGACAGCTTTTCTTTCCTGTGTATGGGCCATACTTGTTTTTTTGAATACCTTTAATGTGGTATTCACTCTAAAAATTAGTTCCCTGTCTTTCAGGGTTTGTTGTTGCTGTTTGTTGTGGTGGCTATTTCTTTAGTTACTTTCCTGAACTAATTCTGTAAAGTCTGTATTCTTCATCATGTGTGACCACTGAAATCCCTGCTCAGTTTCCTTAGTGGTTAGCCAATGATTGGACATAGGTTTACTTAAATGCCTGAAACCAATAAATCTCTCAGCCTTATTTACTGAGGGGCTCTTTCTGTGTGTTGGGACATGCCTTCAATGTTCAGGCAGACGGTTTAGAACTCTGCCTTAGTCTTACCTTCCTGCTTGTGTAGAGCCTTAAAGTCAGCCAGAAGTGAGAGGTTAGGACCATCTTGGGTATTTCCTGACTTGTGCATAGCTCTGCGTGTGGCCTTGATTCTCAGGACTACGTTAGAGTTTTTCAAACCCTTTATGGACCTCTCACTTCCAGCCTTTCTAAACATTGATGAGAGAAGTGAAAGAAGACCTAAACAACTGGAAAAATTCTGTTTACAGAGGTCTCACTGTGATAGTGGAAGACCAAGGGGTATGTTGTCAAAACAGGGAATTTTAAAACTTGGGATTCAAAAAATGCTTGGTTCTCAAGGATAACACAATTCCACATGTAGTTGTGCTGTTAGTTGTTGAAAAGAGTGAGAATATTAGGGCATCAACTGGATGGCTCTTCCTGCTATATGTTTAGAGCTCTGAGGAGAGGGTGATGGACATGTGGTGGTCAGAATGTGTGGCATGTTATTTTAATGTGCTTTTTCAGGTCTATTTTTGTTCACATTTCATCCTCAGGTTTTGGCATAGTTGCTGGCATATATTAATCACTCAGTAAAACTTGTGGAAGTAAAAATAGATCAATATAGTTGTGTAGATGGCACCTTTAATGTGGCTTATTACCTTAAATTAAATTTTGGCCAGTTGTGGAAGGAGACCAAGGCAGAACAAGAGTCAAATCCAAAGACATAGCTGTAAGTTATATAAACAAGGAAAGAGCCCAGACTTCTGTCACTGAAATGTTTTCACTTGTGCTATGATACTTTTCCAGTGATGAGAACATACTTCATTCATTTGATAAAGTTTTAAAGTGCCTTCTTTGTATTAGGCACTGTACTGGACAGTGGGAACATAGCTTAAACAAGACGTACATCTTGCCTTCATGGAGCTTAAGTTCTGGTGGGGAGTCACAAACAAGTAAACAGGCAATTAATAATATAGCATGACAAATACTATGATAGGGGAAGTGCAGAATGATGTAAGAACAAATAGAAGGAACATCTAATACAAACTTCTAAGCTGAGACCTGAGGAAATAGTTGGCCAAGCAGTTGAAACAGCGCCAACAAATGCACAGATGAGACAAACTCTGGAAAACTGGAAAACTAATATTCTAGGGAAAGAGGTTGAGAAGTTTGAGGGGGTGAGCTGGGTTCAAATTCTAAAAGCCATTTTAAAGAGCTTCAAATTTATCATGTAGGGTGGGGAATCCTTGAAGGATGTTATACAGAGAAGTGACATGATCACATGTGATTTTAAAATAGTACTGTGACTTCACTATGGACAGTGAACTGGAGGTGATCAGAGTGAATGCAGGGAGACCAGTTAGTAGTGTAGTCATTTTCAGTGAGAGAGCTGAGGGGACTTGAACTAGGGAGAGAAGTAGATGGGTTAAGAGTATATGGGAGCTGAGGGAGAAAAATGCCTTGGTTTCTCGCTTGAGACATGGGTCACTGTTGGTTCCATTCATTGAGCTAAAGGACGATTGAGCATAAGTAACTGGGGGAGATGTCGCGTTTAGTTTTGGATTTGCCGAGTGGGACTTCTTATGGAATTCCACTCCTTGTGGAAACCAGGAGCGATATCTAAAAATAGAAATGAGACATAGAAATTTGGAAATCATCGGTATATGGATAGTTACTAAAGTTATAAAAATAGATGAGATTGAGATGGGGTAGCTAATAGGTGAGAAGGAGCCCAAGAGAATATGGTGTTCCCATTACCAAGTGAAGAAATTGGTGCCTGCCCCCCGCCCCCGCCAAAAAAAAAAAAGCAGATGAGATTGCCCAGGAAGCATGATGTATGAAAAGAGAAAGCCTAAGACCAGAATCCTGCATTTAAGGGACAGACAGAGAAAAGCTGCCACTGAGATAGAAAGAGCCCGGGAGAATTTAAGTTCCCAGAAATCAGTTATGGAGGAGTGGTTGGCAACATTTTTACACTAAGATACCAAGTAAGATATGCATTGAGGGTTATCTATTTGGATGTAGCAACAATTAAGTTATTGATGACATTAGCTCAGGCTATTTAATGGAACATTGCAGCAGAAAAGAGATTACATTGCTTTGAGAAGTGAACAAGTGGATACAAAGTGAAGAATGAGTAATGATGATGTCTTCCAGAGGCTTAGCTGTGAAGGCAGTGAGAGAAAGGGCAGTACCTGGGATGTAACATGAAGTTAAAGGAAAAGTTCAACTTTTTTTATTAAGTTCTTTTGATTACATTTCTTTTTAGGAATGTGATTTACTCTTTTAGTATTATACTTGTTTGTTTTCTTTTTAAATTTTTCTTTTTTTGAGAAAGAGAGAGAGAAATATTGATTTGTTGTTCCACTTATTTATGCATTTATTGGTTGATTCCTTTATATGCCCTGACAAGGGATCAAACCCACAGCCTTGGCATATCAGAATGATACTGTAACCAACTGAGCTACCTGGCCAGGGTCTATACTTGTTTTCTTGATTTTTTTTTTTCATTTTGAGATGATGTATGGGGCAAGAATTGAAAATATGTAACTTTAACTTTTGCATTGTGTTGTTAGTCGTTTGCATGTGGTAAGAAAATAGCCTTACTGTCTTCATTAGCTAGGTTTTCTCTATAAAATTTTTGAGAGATTCTCTAGGTAATGAAGCCTCATTTTAATGTATTGCGTCTTCTGTTTGTTTTTTAGATCATTCACCGAGATATAAAACCTGAGAATATTTTAGTATCCCAGTCAGGAATTACTAAACTCTGTGATTTTGGATTTGCACGAACGCTAGCAGCTCCTGGGGACGTTTACACAGATTATGTGGCCACACGCTGGTATAGAGCTCCAGAGTTAGTATTAAAAGATACCTCTTATGGAAAGTATGTATATTTTGGGATCTTCCTGGCCTTTCCTATCAATCTCCATGTTTCCCTCGGTGAATCTGTCACCCCTAGTACTGACACCCTCTGTCTTCTGCATCTGAGTTGGGGTTAAGAAAGGGGCACCTCTACATAGAACAGAGAGACCCCATAGCCACCTGCCTTGCTGCCTACTGATGTTGCCATGCTGGCCCTCTGGGGCTGAATGGCCTGACCCCCAGGAGACCTATGCAGATACCTCTCAGGCTGTATCCATGCTTGCTTTAGTGCCCCATCCTTGGCAGAGTTGCCTTATCTGCTTATCTTTAGCCTCTACATTCTGCAAAGATTTTAAAAATCATTTACCCCACTCTGCCGGTGTTACTATGGGAACTGCCAAGCTTCCCATTTTCTGGAATATGGCATTCTCTTTGCAAAGACTGGCAAGTAATAATTTTTAAATTATACTGTTCTAGATGCCTCAAAAAGTAGCAGGGTCTCAGTTTATTGTGAAACAATAGATACAGTATATGAAACAGCAACCTAGTATACAAATAATGAATCTGAGAGAACATAAAAGGACCAAGTTGTACAGCTAATACAACTTAAGAAATGGAGGGAGGGCCCTGACTGGCATGGCTCAGTGGATTGGGCATTGTCCCGCAAAATGAAATGTCGCTTTTTGGATTCCTGGTCAGGGCGCATGCCTGGGGCATGGGCCAGGTCCCCGGGTTGGGGCGTGCGAGAGACAACCAATTGATGTTTATGTTGCACATCAATGTTTCTCTCCCTTTCTTTCTCCCTCCCTTCCCCTCTCTAAAAATAAATAAATAATATATATTTTTTTAAATTAAAGAAAGAAATGGAGGGAGGATAACTCTTGCATGCTTTTTCTAGAAATCATTATTCCATTTTTATATGTAATAATATCTAATATTAATGAGTACTTTGTGTCAGAAATTGTTCTAAATGCTTTACATGCATTAAATCATTTAACTTTCACAATAACCCTATGATGAAAGTGGTAGTATTGTCATTCTCATTTTAAATAAGAGGACACTGAGGCACAGAAAGGTATGCTAATTTGCCTGAAGCCACTCTATAGTACCTTTTCTGCTGTACTAACCACTTATGCCCTATGCAGACCACCTCTCTGTTTCAGTTACTTTATCTGCATAATAGAAATAATAATAGGACCAGCTTCATAGATTTGTTGTGAAGATTAAATGATTTAATGAATAAAAAACATTAAAATATAGTGAATTGTCAATAAATGTAGCTTCCATACAATCTCTCTATGTCCCAGTTTTATTCTCTCTTCATGATGTAGCTTAAACTCCTCTTTCTCTAAAATCAACAAATATATTCTCAGGTGAGGATTAAAAAAAGAAAAGAAAAAGAAAAAGAACGAAGTGGAAGTTCTGGATTTGAAAAGTATAAAATTTGAAATAAAATTCACTAGAGGGGTGCAACACATATCAACAGGCAGAATAAAAAATATCTGTGAACTTGATGACAGATCAAGAGGGATTCCTCAAGCCAATGAATAGAGAGGAAAAACAACAACAACAACAGAGCTTCAGAGAAACACAGGGCACCATTAAGCACACCAACACATGTAAACGCGAATCCTGATCAGTGTGGCTCAGTTGGTTGAGCATCATCCTGCAAATCATTTGATTCCTGGTCAGGGCACATGCCCAGGTGGCAGGTTCTGTCTCCAGCTGGGGCATATGCAAAAGGCAACCCTTTGATATTTCTCCCTCACATCAGTGTTTCTCTCTCTCTTTCCCTGCCTTCCCCTCTCTCTAAAAATAAATAAAATCTTTAAAAATATATATATACATATACACATGTGTGTGCATATATACATATATGCATGCATGCACACACATAAATGTGAGTACCAGAAGGAGAGGAGAGAAAGGAAAAGATATTAGAAGGCATAATAAATGAAAATGGCCCAGATTTATTGAAAAACTAAGAAGCTCAACAAGAAGCTCAACAAACTCCACATAAGATAAAGTCAAAGACAGCCACAAACAGACATAGCATAGTAAAAATGCCAAAAGTTAAAAAAATAAGAAAATCTTAAAAACTGCAAGAAAAAAGTAATTAATCACTTACAGAGGCACTTCTATAAGAATAACAGCTAACTTCTCAGTAAACACAATTTAGGCCAGAAAATAGTGGTACAACATATTCAAAATACTTAAAGAAAAAAATTACTAACCAAAATTCCCACATCCAGCAAACTTATCTTACGAAAATTAAGGTGAAATAAAGACTTTCCCAAATAAACAAAAACTGAGAGAATTTGTTGCTAGCACTCCTGCCTAACAGGAGTTACTAAAGGAAGTGCTTCAGGCTGAAAACAAGTGACCCCAGAGAGTAATCTGAATCCACAAGAAAAACAATGAGCACAGGTAAAGGTACTTATGTTACTATAGAAGATACTGTATTTTACCATGTATAATGCACACTTTTTGCCCAAATTTTTAAGGGAAAAATAAGGATGCACATTATGCATGGGTAGTACTAATTCTGTATTTATGTACATGTTTTTAATTCTTGTATTTATGTTTATGCATTAAAAGTGTAAGTCTAGAAAACAATAATGATATCTCTATGCAAAATAATACCCTGGAATAAGATAATTGGTTTTGTTTCTAAATATAAATAAATAATTAATTAAATTTAAAAATTAAAATGAAAGCTTTTTTTCCTGCAAGTTGGGGCCAAAAATGTGGGTGCACATTATACACTTGAGCATTATACATGGCAAAGTATGGTAGTATAAATTCATGTCTTTATCCTTTATTCTCTTATTTGATTTTAAAGACAATTGTATAAAATAGTATGCACATAACATATTGTTGGGCCTATAAATATATAAATGTATATATCATATGTATATTTGCCAATAATAGCAAAAAGAATGTAGGAAGGAGCTGAATTATATTTGGCTCAGGGAATGCAAGTATATCATAGATTGTGAAGTAATTTCAACAAAGTATTATTTGGTTTATAACAAAAATAGATGTAATATGTACAGCAAAAATACCACAAAAAAGAGTGCAAGGGACTAGAGTCATACAGGAATAACTTTTCTATGTATATATCACTGGAGTGAAGCTAGTACCTGTTTTCCTTGCTGTCCACAAGTAGGGCATCCCCAATTCCTACTTCTTTCCCTAAATCATATCCCTATCTAAACCTTCTTGTACATTTTAAGTTTTGTGCCAGTTAGCATTTAATATGGCCCAGTTCTACTCTAGTGATCGTTTTTAAAATATTTCTAGCTGAAAGACAAGTTCCTTGAGGAGTAGTGTAACCTCTTATACCTAACAGAGCCAAAGTTGGTGCCTTTTACATGGCAAGTTTGGATTCTATGAGGCTTCACATTGTGTTTAAAATAAATTTGCTGGGAGTGTTTTTTAATTGATTCTAGGGAGTAAAGAAGGAGCCAGAGAGAAACAGAGGAACATCAGTTTGTCATGCCACTTATCTATACATGCATTCATGCTTGATTCTTGTATGTACCCTGACCGGGGAACGGAACTGCAACCTTGGAGTATCAGGGTGGTGCTCTAACCAACTGAGCTACCTGGCCAGGGCTGTGAGTGTTTTTTAAAAAATATATTTATTGTAAAACAAAATACGGATACCAGAAAAGCCCACAGAACAAAAGTATAGCTCTACCATCAGATCAAAAAATAGAATTTTGCCCTTGTTGGCATGGCTCGGTTGGAGCATTGTTCTGTATACCAAAAGGCTGGGGGTTTGATTCCCAGTCAGGGCACATACCTAGGCTGTGGGTTCAATCCCCAGTTGGGATGCATACTAGAGGCAACCAATCGATGTTTCTCTCTCACATTGAGGTTTCTCTCTCTCTTTCTCTTCCCCTTCCTCTCTCTCTCAAATCAATAAACATACTTTTTTAAAAAACAGAATTTTTCTGGCTACCTTAGAAGACCCTCCGTGGGCCCTATTCTAATAACAACATTTTCTCTTCCCCCAAAAGTAACCGTGATATTGACTTCAGTTACTTTGCATTTCTTTATACTTTTACCACCCAAAAGTACATCTACTTAGTGTAATATAGACTTTTTTAATGCCAGCTTTTTTGAGATATGATTTGCATACCTATATATGATTTGCTCATTTAAAGTGCACAATTCAGTGATTTTTAGTGTATTCACGGAGTTGTACAATGATCAGCATGATCAATTCTAGAACATTTTTATCACCTCAGAATGAAACCTTGTACCCATTAGCAGTCACTCTTAGAGATCACGTTATATTAGCACACATGGATAGACCTATGTCATGCTTTTTAACAGCTGAATAATATTTCAATCTGTGGTCGTACATAAATTTATATAGCCATTTCCATACTGATGCATGATTAGGTTGTTTCCAATGCTTTTCTACCACAAAGAGTGTTGCTGTGAAATTTTTATATAATTTATCTTTGTGCACATGTGCAAGTAGATTTTTGGATCAATTTCTAGGAATAAAGTTATTTGGTCAAAAGTAGCTTTTTTCCAATTTTCCCTCCAAGAAGTTATGCAAGTTTACACTCCTGAAAAGCTTTTTTTCCTGTAAGTATTCACGTTCCACAGCCTGACCAGCAGTGATTAATAGATTTCACTGTAGTGTTTATTTATATTTCTTCTGAAGATGGTGTTGGGTATCTTTTTAAATGTATTTAAAAGCCCTGGTGATATAAACTATCTTTTAAAAAACTGATTATATGGAAAAAAAGTTTGAAGTATGGGTGACTCATGATGTGTTAAGATAAATAAATGAAATGTAAGTGGTTAATGTTTGAGATTTTTAATATATACTTTTTAAATACAAGATGATTTTAGTATTCAATTATTATAATTCATAAACCATTTATCATAATGTTCTTATATAAGTATCTGAAACAGTTTTATAATTACAGTTACTTTTTATCTCAACTGCTGCATGTGATAATAGTTAATATGTGCATATATACCAAAGTTGGCATATGATACTACGGTGAAAATTTATAAATTATACCACTTAACCATTCTTTTTTCTTTGTCCTTAACTTTCTTTTAAAGTTTTTTTTAAAAGATATTTTATGTATCTCTCCATGAAAAAGTGGTTTATTCTTACCTGTTTCAGACCTGTGGATATCTGGGCTTTGGGCTGTATGATCATTGAGATGGCCACTGGAAATCCCTTTCTTCCTAGCAGCTCTGATTTGGACTTACTTCATAAAATTGTTTTAAAAGTAGGTAGGTATTACTGAAATACACTGTGAAATGCTTAAAACAAATATTGCCAGAACAATTTTGCTTGATTTTCAAATTTAGTTTCCTCATAAGAACAGGGAAACATCTTGTTTTGATAGACGGCAGCAGATGGAAGCCTTGAGCTGATAAAGAAAGTAGAAAATTCATTTCTGTTTTTACAAACAATATTTTCTTTGCCAGGATGCAAATAGCTAAGCCATATGTTGATGGTTGATAATGACAAAAAGTGGTACAGCAGACATCTTCTTCAATTTGTCTGAAAGTTGTTTTAAGATTTTGGCTTCTACAAATATTTGCATACTTTTAAATGATATAATTAATTTAGGTGGTTTTTTGTATTTTATTTAATCTTTATGTATTTTTTCCATTACCTTTTAGTTCCCTTATACCCCCCATCCCTCCAGCAATCACCACACTGTTGTCCATGTCCATGAATCCTTTTTCCTTTTTGCTCAATCCCTTCATCCCCTCACCTCCCCACCTGTACTAGCTGTCACCCTGCTCTCCATCTATGACTCTGTCTGCATTTTCCTTGTTAGTTCAGTTTGTTCATTAGATTCCACATATGGGTGAAATCATATGGTATTTGTCTTTCTCTGACTGGCTTATTTCACTTAGCGTAATGTTTTCCAGGTTTATCCATACTGTTGCAAAGGGTAAAACTTTCTCCTTTTTGTGACCGAGTAGTATTCCATTGTGTAAATGTCCCATAGTTGTTTTATCCACTCATCTATTGATGGACACTTGGGCTGCTTCCATATCTTTGTAATTATAAACAACACTGCAATGAACATTGGGGTGCTTATGTTTTTTCGAATTAGTGTTTTAGGTTCCTTCGGATATATTGCCAGAAGTGGGATTGCTGGGTCAAAAGGCAGATATATTTTTAATTTTTTGAAAAGATTTTATTTACTTATTTTTTAGAGAGGGGAAGCGAGGGAGAAAGAGAGGGAGAAAAACATCAATGTGTGGTTGCCTCTAGCACACCCTCTATTAGGGACCTGGCACACAGCCCAGGCATGTGCCCTGACTGGAAATTGAACAAATGACCCTTTGGTTCACAGGCCAGTGCTCAATCCAACGAGCCACACCAGCCAGGGCCATTTCTAATTTTTTGAGATATCTCCATACCGCTTTCCACAGTGGCTGCAGCAGTCTGCATTCCCACCAACAGTGCAAAAGGGCTGCCCTTTCTCCACATCTTCACCAGCACTTATTGTTTGTTGATTTATTGATGGTGGCCATTCTGACAGGTGTGAGATGGTATCTCACTGTGGTTTTAATTTGCATTTCTCTGAAGATTAGTAACATTGAGCATCTTTTCATATGTCTATTGGCCATCTGTATGTCCTCCTTTGGAGAAGTGTCTATTCAGTTCCTTTGCCCATTTTTAAATTGGGCTGTTTGTTTTTTTGGTGTTGAGTTTTGTAAGTACTTTATAAATTTTGGATATTAACTCTTTATCAGATGTATCAGTGAATATGTCCTCCCATTCTATGGGTTGTCTTTTTATTTTGTTGATGATTTCCTTTGCTGTGCAAAAACTTTTTAGTTTGATGTAGTCCCATTTGTTTATTTTTTCTTTTGTTTCCCTTACCTGGGGAGGTATATCTGATAAAAATTTGCTATGAGCAATGTCTGAGATTTTGCTGCCTACATTTTCTTCTAGGAGTTTTATGGATTTGGGTCTAACATTTAAGTATTTGATCCATTTTGAATTTATTTTTGTGTGTGGTATAAGAAGGTGGTCTAGTTTCATTTTTCTGCAAGTATCTGCCCAATTTTCCCAGCATCATTTATTGAATAAACTATCTTTAGCCCATTGTATATGCTTTCTTCCTCTGTTGAATATTAATTGACTATAAAGTTGTGGGTTTATTTCTGGACTCTCTATTCAGTTCCATTGATCTATGTGTCTGTTATTATGCCAGTACCATTCTTTTTAAAAGCACTTGGACATAGAAAGTCAATTATTTGCTATAAAAACTTCTTTTTACCATAGTAGATAACCAAATAGCTAAATAACTTATCAAAAATATATTTGATAAACCTGAATTTGATAATCTACTTTGACTACCCAAGCGTTTTGATGGATAGCCCTGTTCATGGAGTTTCAGCGTTTGTGTATGTATGTATATATGTGTGTGTATATACATATATATACATTGAATATATATACATAATGTGTGTGTATATATGTGTATATGTATGTGTATGTGTGTGTATATATATATGAATGAGGAGCTGGAGGAGCCCTTTTGTGGGGGGAAGCTATACATAAACATGTAATTATGGGATCATGAGGAAAGTACACTGCACAACTATAAAAACTGTGAAATCTGGATAAATATTGATTAAAGATACAGTTCAGAACCTTAGAGCATCACACATTTTTGTGTCATCTTTAAAGTTCTGATTATAAGATTAATGTCAGAAGAAACTTTAGAGAGGTGGGGTCAATTTTTTCATTTTACAGATGAGGAAACCGTGGCACAGAAAGGGAGGAGATTTGCCCAAGATCACAAAACTAGTTGCATAGCAAAACTGGTACGGGAGCTTAGCTCTCTCCACTCCTATTTATAGTTCTGTCCATTCTGCTACTACTCTGTAGCCTTGTGTTTTCTTTGCAATGTTTCTATTTCTAAATAATTTTAATATGTTAGCTGTTCTGAGTAAGGCTTTGTTGATGAACACTTGCTAGTTAAGCTATTTAGATACTCATATGGAAATATGTAAAAGTTTGTATTTTATTTTTCTGATAGTATTATATATTATGTATTATATTTGGGAAAAGAAAATAAACCTGGTTTATTTTCATTCCCTAGTGTCTATATACTATCAATAGATTACTGGAGTAACTTTAGTATTTTATGCTATATTCAGATAGTTCCTTGTTCAACTTAAAAAAATTACAAAGGTATAATTGTTACTCTTTCTTTTTAGTAACTTAATACAGACCACATAGCAATTCACTTATTATTTTTAAAAATATATTATTTATTTTTAGAGAGGGGGAAAGGAGGGAGAAAGAGAGGGAGAGAAACATCGATGTGAGAGAGAAACGTTGATTGGTTGCCTCCCATACACGGCCCTACTGGGGACACGCCTGCAACCCAGGCATGTGCCCCAACCAGGAATCAAACTGGTGGCCTTTCGCTTTGCGGAACGATGCCCAACCAACTGAGCCACATTGGTCAGGGCCGATTATTTTATTGTAGACTAATTTCTATCTTCTTATATATTGTTCTCTTTTCAGGCAGTTTGACACCTCACTTGCAGAATATCTTTTCGAAGAGTCCTGTTTTTGCTGGCATGATCCTTCCTCAAGTTCAATACCCCAAAAATGCAAGAAAAAAGTACCCAAAGCTAAATGGATTGTTGGCAGATGTTGTTCATGTATGTTAAGAGATTAAGGACTAATTTCTAGGAAATTTGCACAAATTATAAAATACAGTTTTAGAATATTCCTTCAATGAAATTCTAAAAGGATTTGTAAAGTAATGGTATCTGTTGAAAGTACTATAGTCCTGCCTTTGTGTTTAGCTCAGAGAAAGTAAAATTTATAGACTATTAGAGCTGAAAACTCCGTAGGATAACCCTGTTTATTATTTTTAGTTTACCCCAATTTTAATGATAATTAGGGATAAACTGGAAAAATTCTAAGGACTTATTTGTTTATCACCATCTCTTAATAACCAGTCTACCCAAGTTAGGGATCTGTTGCATGTACAGTGTTATCCTAAGGTCTCTTATAAGACATTGGCACCTGCAGGTGTAATATTGCTGGAAGACATGCCAATGCCAAAATACACGTACAACTTGAATTGGAGGGAAAAAGCACCTTTTATAGTAATTTTAAATTAATTCAAAATTTAAATTTCATTTTGAACTAGGTAATAAATATACTAATACACAGTACAAAATTCAAAAGATAAGAGAGTTTACTGTGAAAAGTAGCTGTTCCTATTTACTCTGTCCAGCCAATTTCCTTTCCCAGTGTCCACTAAGGTATCTTATTTCTAATGTATAGCACTTGAAAAAAGTGGTTACCTAAATTTCAAAGCAAGTATACTGTAGTGTTTATAAGAAGGGGCTCCAGAATCACGAAGACTACATTTAAAACCTAGCTCTCTTACTAATAGCTGTGTAACCTCGTGCAAGTTACTTAATCTCAGTGCCTCAGTTTACTGGGCTATAAAACAATATTTTTTACATTGATTTCTTAAAAAGATTTCTTATTTATTTGTTTTGGAGAGAGGGAAAGAAAGGGAGAAAGAGAGGGGGAGAGAAACATCAGATGCAACCCAGGCACGTGACTTGACAGGAAATCAAACCGGCAACCTTCCACTTTGCAGGATGCAACTCAACCAAGTAGGCCACAAGGGTCAGGGCTAAAGCACCGTTTAACAGTATTTATTTTGGGGGCTGGAGAATTAAATGAGGCAGTGGTGGCAATGCTCTGCGCACAGGGCCTTGAATAAGCCGTTCATGTTAATTGTTTGTGCTGTTATTTAGATAAACATATAATATGTAATATCTAAAGACTATCCTTGAAGAAAAGAATTATTTTATTGGTACCTGGAGAGAACAAGAGTTTATTAAGGATCAGATTTGTTTACTACATTTTCAGTTTAATTCTTTTTTTTATTTCATATTTTCAATTATATAAACAATGCATAATGATTACAGAAAAAGTAGAAAATACATGATAAACAAAAAAGAGAAGTTAAAATTTTCCTAACTCCCGTAATCCAGAAAAAATTCTTTTAACATTTTGCTTTATACTTGTATACCCACAGACTTTTCCTAACCAAATATATACATAGATATTTATCAAAGTGCAGCATAGGCAAACGTGGCTCGCCTCCTTGCATGACCACATCAAAATTACAACTAAATTATAGAACAACCATCACTCAGAACCAGCAAAAATCAAGTGGAATGGAAGTCTGACAGCTACGGAATTAAAGAACCCACATTTATCCAGACTGGTAGGAGAGGTGGAGACATGGAATGGGCTGGTCCCAAATACATATGTGGTAGGTAAAAATTCGGGAGGGATATCTCAGGAGTGAGGAGTCCCAGCCCCATACCAGGACCCACAGCCTGGGGTACCAGTGCCAGGAAGATAAGTCCCCATAACTTCTCTTTGCAAAAACCGGCGGGGATTGAGTCAGTGGAAGAAACTTCTGGAGTTCCAAGCAGTTCCTCTTCAAGAACCCACACAGGAATTTACTCAGACTCGCCCTCTCTGAGCTCCAGCATTGGGGTAGCAGCTTGGAGGGCAGCAACTTCATATTGGGAGGAACTGAAGAGGCTGGCATCAAGGCAGAGTTGGGAGACAGTTTTTTCCCTGACGGAAAGAAGGGCAGAGCCACAGAACTGGCAGGCAGGTGCCATATATGAGACTCTTTTAACCTGGCTAACATTGTTTGATTTCCTGAATTCCAGCCCACCCAACTTATAGCTGCTAACAGTAGCTTTTCCATATGAATGACAAGCTTCACAACATCCTAAATCCTTTCAAATGAGCAACAGCTGGCCTCAGCCCTCAGCCCCCATACTTCTTGCTAAGTGGCCCCAGGCACAGCACTAGGAGCAGCCAGCCAGGATCCACAGCTTGACTTCTCCTGGGAATCTCCAAACCCAGCACAAGTAACAGTCATCTCATTGCTCTATAACTCAGGCAGGGTGGGGCCAGGCAAAACACAGGCAGGGACTGACCTTGATCTATACCACCTGGGAAACTCCAGGGCCAGTGTACCCAGTGGATAGCTACAGACCATGTCAGAGCACCACCACCCAGTTCACTGCACAGCTGATCCTCCATAGACGGGCGGAGGTTGGTAGTCAGTGATCATGGCCAATCCTTGCAACGGACTGGCCTGGGTAAATCCCTCCCATTGACCTGCCAACAGTAACCAAGGCTCAACTACAAGAGGAGGGTGTACTCAATCCATAATGAAGGGCATGCCTGGAGTACCTAGTTTGGGTAACAGAGGAGGCTGTGCCAAGGACCCTATAGGACACCTACTACATAGGCCGTGATATCAAAACAGGTAGACATAGCAGCTCTACCTAATATATAGAAACAAACACAGGGAGACTGCCAAAATAAGGAGATAGAGAAACATGGCTCAAATGAAAGAATAGATCAAAACTCCAGAAAAAGAGCTAAACAAAATGGAGATAAGCAATGTATCAGATGCAGAGTTCAAAACACTGGTTATAAGGATGCTCAAGGAATTTAGTGAGGACCTCAACAGCATAAAAAAGATGTAGTCAGAAATGAAGGATACACTAATCGAAATAAAGAACAATTTACAGGGAAACAACAGTAGAGTGAATGAAGCCCAGAATCAAATCAGTGATTTGGAACATAAGGAAGCAAAGAACAACTAATCAGAACAACAAAAAGAAAAAAGAGTCCCCCAAAATGAGGATGTTACAAGCAGCCTCTGGGACAGCTTCAAGCATTCCAACATTTGCGTCATAGGGGTGCCAGAAGGAGAAGAAAATGAGCAAGAAATTGGAAATCTATTTGAAAAATATAATGAAGGAATTAAAATATTTCCTTCCCTAATTTGGCAAAGGAAATAGACATGCAAGTCCAGGGAGCATAGAGTCTGAATTATGATGGATGCAGAGGCCCACTCCAAGACACATCATAATTGAAATGCCAAAGGTTAAAAATAAAGAGAGAATCTTAAAAGCAGTGAGAGAAAAGCAGATAATTACCTACAAAGGAGTTCCCATAAGACCATCAGTTGACTTCTCAAAAGAAACTTCGCAGGCTAGAATGGATTGGCAAGAAGTATTCAAAGTCATGAAAAGCAGGGACCTATAGCCATGATTGCTCTACCTGTAGCAAAACGATCATTTAGAATGGAAGGGAAGATAAAGGGCTTCCCAGACAAGAAAAAACTAGAGGAGTTCATCATCACCAAACCATTATTATATGAAATGTTAAAGGGACTTATTTAAGAAAATGAGATCAAAACTATGAGCAATAAAATGGCAATAAATACATATTTATCAACAATTGAATCTAAAAAACAAACTAAGGAAACAAAAAGAACAGAGACAGAATCATGGATACAGAGAGCATTTTGATGGTGGCCAGATTGCAGGTGGGGGTGTAGGAGAAGGGGTGAAGAGGTGAGGGGATTAAGAAGTACAAAAAGGTAGTTACAGAATAGCCATGGGATGTAAAGTACAGTGCAGGAAAAAGCTTACACACATGACCCATGGATATGAACAATGGCATGGGGATTGCATGAAGGAGTGGGGGTGCTGGGTGGAGAGGGGCTAAGGGTGATATATTGGGACAACTGTAATAGCATAATCAATAAAATATAATAAAAATAAATAAAAACACTTGGAAAGAAAATAAATTTATGCTTTTGAAGTGCTACCTCTGGGTAGAGACCCAATATGTAAATCTCAGCTCTAATATTTCTAGCACGGGAGTGTGGTACAATGGGGAATATATGCACTCACATGCCACATAACATTTTGGTCAACCACAGACCACATATATGATGATCCCTTAAGATTGTAATGGAGCTGAAAAATTCCTATTGCATAGTGATGCTGTAGTCTTTTTAAGGTCAGGTTGAAGCACAACTCATTATTCACATATTTGTGGTGATGCTGGCGTAAACAAATCTAAGCTGCTAGGCGTATAAAAGTATAGCATATACAATTATGTGTAGTACATAATACTTAATAATAACCAACCATGTTATTGGTCATGTAGAAAAAGAAATTTATGCTTTTTAAAAGGTATCATACTTCACACATTGCTATGTAACCTGTTTATCTTCACTCAGTATTATAATAAACATATTACCATGTCAATGAATATGGAACTACATCATAATTTTCAATAGTTGCGTAGTATTTCATTGTATGACTATACTATGGTTTATTTAACTGATCTTGCAATCTTGGACATTTGTTTTCAGGTTTTTTCCCTTGCTATTGGTAAAGATGCTACAGTGAACATCTTTTATATATGTCTTTGTGAAATTTTTTTTTTTTAGGATAAATTTCTAAAGTGTGGGTAGTGGGTGATGGGGGGTTATCCTTTTTAGAATTTTTAAATGTATTTTGTTATTTTTTTCCTCCAGAAATATTTCACTGATTTATACTCATTCTCTCAAGTAGCATTGGATATAAATTCCCACTGTTAATCTAGCATTAAATATTATAATTTTAAAAATATTTGCTAATTTAATAGGCTAGAAATAGTATCAATTAGAATATCTTTTTCATATATTTGTGAAATAATAAGAATATTAGTCTTTTGCCACATATGTTGTAAATACGTTTTTTCAACTCTAATAACCCAGTGATTTGGAATGCCACATTTATCACAGGCAAAATGCTCATGCATGCTGGGGTCTGTTTCTATGTCATTGACTTCTCTCTTTGTTCTAGTGTAAGTACCATTTTGATTGATTATTGTAACTTTAATACACCTTAATACCTGGGGTAGAGCAGGTATTTTTTCCTAAATTTAAATTTTCTAAACCATTAAATTTTATTTAGTCACGCCACAATTTTATTGTGGCGTAATTTATGTACAGTAAAGTACACATACTTAAAATGTGCAATTTGATGAGTTTTGATAGATGTAGATATACCTATGAAACCACCACCACAAGATACCTAACATTTCCATTGCCCCCTAAAATGTCCTCATGTACTTTTGGAATCCATGTTTTCCTCCATTTCTGTCTCCAGACCACCACTGATTTGCTTTCTGTTACTATGCACTAGTTTACATTTTCTAGAATAGTACATAAATGGAATCACACAGTATGCACTTTTCTGTGTCTGGTTTCTTCTTCATTTTTTAATCCTTTCTCAAGGATATGTTTATTGATTTGAGAGAAAGAGGAAGTAGGAGGAGGACAGAGAGAGAGAGGTGTGAAAAAGAACCATCGATTGGTTGCCTTCCATATGTGTCCTGACTGGGGTTTGAATCTGCAACCTAGGTATGTGTCCTGACCAGGGATTGAACCTCCAACCTCTTGGTGTGCAGGATAACACTCCAAGCAGCTGAGCCACCTGGCCAGGACTGTGTCTGGCTTCTTTAATCTAGTTTTATGGTTTAGAGATTCACTCACGTTTTTGAATGGATCAGTGTATTGCTGAGTATTATTCCATTGTATGGATAAATCACAGGGTTTTTTTTTGTTTTTATTTTGTTTTTGTTTTTTTTTAAAAAAAAACCTGTTTCCCTGTTTTGGGTTGTTTCCTATTTTGGGCTAAATAAAATTACTATGAATATTCATGTACAAGTCTTTGTGTAGATATGTATTTTTATTTCTCTTAGATAAATATCTTAGAGTGGAATGGTGCGTTTAAGGTACATGTATATTTAACTTTTAAAGAAACTGCCTGTTTTTTTTCCTTAAAGTATCATATTTTACATTTTCCAAACTAGGGCATGTATTTAAATTTTCTGAATTGCATTACTTACAGAAGGACTAATTTGTCTGCCTTTAATAAGCTATGACTTGCACAGACCTTTCAGTATTTTCCTTAGTAAGTTTTATTGATGGATTACCATTTTGTTTTAAAATAAGTACATATGTTTAGCTAGTTGCAATTTTAAGGATCTGGTTATTCCCCCATCATAAAATAAATAATGGTCTCAATTTCACTTTTGAATCAATTGTTTTTCTTGTAGTAAAATATACATAACTGAAATCTACCTTCTTACCAAATTTAAAAATGTATAATACAGTATTGTTAACTGTATTCACATCATTATATAGCATATCTCTATAACTTTTCTGTGAATCAATTTAAACATACACATTTTGAAGTAAACAGAAGTATACATTATATGCAATTACCTTGGATTTTCTGGATTCTAAGTCTAGTTCTATTACTTATAAGATCTTAGACAAATTACTTGACCTTTTTTGGGCCTCAGTATCCTCATCTATACAATGGGGATAATAATAATACCCACCCTGAAGCGTCGTTATTGGGGTCAAGTGATAAGAAAAGGCTGGATAGAAGGTTGTAAGCATCAATAAAGATTACATATTACTGTTTTGCTTCTTTTAGAGAAAGAGTGACAACCTTAAAGGTAATGGCTTTTATTCAAATTCTATCTTTAATATTTTGATTAAAGAAATGTGTTTTTATAACTATAGTTATTTAATTGTATATGAATTGTGTGCAACTTATTATCCACAATTCTTCCTTCCATTTTCTGTTTTTGTTTTGTGGTTTTTTTTTGTTATTCTCTTGAAGTACTCTTCAGGTAGGGAAATAAAAAAGCTGTTCAAATAATGGATTATTGAAAAATTGGGGGCTTATATATTTGTGAAATTAGATTATGCCATAGCAACAGCCCTGGATTAGGAATTACACAATATAAGTTAAAATTCTAGTTTGGGAAATACCTAATTATGCTTCTAGCTCTGTAAAATAGAAATGATAATTCATGAACTTCCTATCTTCCAGGCTGATAAGAGGGTCAAATGGAGTCAATTTCTGCTAATATCAGCAGAAACAGACTCATGTCTGATTTAGCCAAAATCATAGGACATTTAACCTGTAATGATGTTTTATGAGAACAAATTTCCTAGGGAAATAAATGGTCAGAACTCAATGTCAGAACTTCCTGAGGTCTAATTCCATATTTTCAAGGACGCTATTAGCTCTGAGTAATTAATTACTTTCATACTGGTCAAATAAATTGAATTTTTGCCTATAGAGCCCTATTAATAGCTTATTTAACCGTAGAATCTTTCTTTTCATATTCTAGGCTTGTTTACAAATTGATCCTGCTGAGAGAATATCATCTACTGATTTTTTGCATCATGAGTATTTTACTAGAGATGGATTTATTGAAAAGTAAGCCTTCTGAGTGAATGTGGACTCCTTAGTGTTTTGTGTCAGGAAATTTTACTAGCATGAGAATTGCTGCATAGGTTAATGTTACACAACAGAAAAATTCAATTTAGTGAAAACTTACTGAGTTCCTGTGTTGACTAAGTGTATGGTAGACTTACAATATCATGATGAAAATTCTAATAATAAAAACAATTGCAGTTAATATTCATTATAATTACTATATCCTAGGGTGTGTGCTAAGCTCTTTACACACATTTTCAATGGTCATCTTTGGCCAGAAGTAACATTAAATAAATAATCAGTAATTTCTAGCTTTATTCCCACTTAGACCTCTGATTCAGAATAGTCTGGTTTTTCCTCTTTTGATAGCATCCCTGATCTATATCTTAAAATTAAGATTCATTTCCCCAAATTATTTTTTCCTCTGCTTTACTTATTCTCTGTTGCAGAGGCTATTGTTTTTTTCTCTCCACCAAATGGGAAGTTCCCTAAAGACATGGACCAAGCCTCTCACGGCTGTTCTGTTTCCCTCATTTATATATACACACATATAGGTGTATATTTATAAAAATTAAAATGTATATCAGCTATTTTTCCTTTAAAAAAACACCATTTTCTATTTGGACTTTGAAAGAAATAGGGAAAGTTTCTCACTGACTGTGGAACCATTCAGTTGGCCTTTGGATGTGAGGTCAGAATGGTGGACATCAATGAAAAATGTGACGGAGTTAAGATCAGGCATGGAAAAGTCCAGGAACTGCCACTGAAGAGACTAAAATAGAAAAAGGCAAAGAAAGGGGAATCCTTGAGCGTAACTATGATAGAACTTCAGACATTTAAGGAATTTTAATCTAAAACAAAAGAATGAGAAGATATATTAAAGTGCCATTAATGAAAAATGCCAGTTGTTGAATAAAAAAGTTGTTTTATATCAATTTTACACAGACTAATCTAATACCTCCTGCATATTTAGGTATTCGGATTTTACTAGTATGGGTGAGAGTTCTTGAGTTCCAATTATTGAACCCTCAGCGTATGTTTGAGGAACACTTTTTCCTTTGGTAAAAGGGCTCTTCTTTTTGTGAACCTTCTGCAATGCATGGGAGTTTTGACAGAAGTGTGACACATTCTCATTCAGCCAGAGTAATCACACTAGTTATTTTCTTCATCTCCTCACATTCCCCTTTACTAGACATGTCCCCTGCACAGCACTGGCAAGACGGGGCTGAATTTGGGAAGAATTCATTCACGGACTGATATTTTAAAACTTCCCCAAACTGACTGCAATGGTTGCTTCAAGGAAGGGAACTGTGCACCTCCAGAACAGGCATGGAAAGGGGACTTTTCAATATAGCCTTTTGAATTTTGAGCCATATGTATAGATTTTATTGTATATTCAAAAATAAATAATTTAAAAAAGAAAACCAAACTAAAACCAAAACAATCTCCCTTCAATATTGACATTCTATTACATTTTGTACTGAAAATATTTTTCTAGAGTAAGATTTCAGAAACTAGTTAGTTCATCTTTTAAGTACTGTTACTTAAAAGAACCACCAAAAAGGACAAAGTGGCCTGAATATTCCTTGAAAAGAATAGGATATTTATCAAAATTTTAAAAAGTACTTTTACTGAAAAAAGTTTGCATCATAAAAGGAATCGAATTCCTTTATGTTTATTTTGTAAAATTTTACAAGTATATCCCCATGGCAAAATATCTTTACCAGGAAGCAATTTGTATAAGGTAAATATTGGGCCATTTCTTGGCATGCCTTATTGACTACTTATTTATGCTGTTGCTGAAATGTAAATTAATTGATTAAATGGCCTATTAAAGATAAAATACTCTATCTACATAAATAAAAAAGAATACTGGTTGATATTGCTTATTTTATCAGATTCATACCGGAACTAAGAGCTAAATTACTACAGGAAGCAAAAGCCAATTCATATATAAAGCCAAAAGAGAATTCTAAAGACAATGAATTTATGAAAGATGAAAGAAAAACAATTTATACTAATACACTGCTAAGTACTTCACTTTTGGGAAAGGTAAAAACTGGTTTCCTTTTTTAGCCAGTAACTGTATTATAGTTAGCACTCTAATGATAAAAATTACCATTCTTCTGACTCAGATTTTGGATGTATCTATTCCAGGAAATGGAAAAAGAGAAAAAGCCCAAGGAAATCAAAGTTATTAAAGTCAAAGGAGGAAGTATCTTAGAACCAAAAAAGACAAAGTGTGAAAGTGGACATTGTCAACAAGATGCAATTAAAAAGGCTCACACTGTGTCTCAAGATACAAAACTTATAATCAATGAACCACCGAACCCTGCCAATCCCAGCACTAACTCTAACGGCATGAAAGACAATCTACATGCTGGAGGTAATATGATGATGCCACCTATCAACCTAAGTGGCAATATTTTGATGGCTTCCAATCACAATGCAAATCTGTCCCACTCCAATTCAAGGTGAGTTCTAAAAGAAAAGAGACAGAAGGAAATGAACCTAACTGGTACAATGTCCTTATGTAATCGTATTTCAGAGAATCAAGTTCATAGTGTCTGTATGCAAACTGAGTCTGAAGATATACTGAAATTATAACCATTTAATGGGCCATTACTGAGTCCTTCTTATGAATGTTGTAGAAGAAATTAACTTTTCTTGGCTACATAGACATTTAATTTTTCACTAATGCCTTTTGGGAAAACCTCAATTAAAAAAAATCCTCAGAAAAATTATTTTTCATTTGGAGAGAAAAAGGTGATATAACTAAAGTTCTGGTATTGATGTGTTTTGGTATAACAGAGTAAGCTTTATTTATGTATCATAGCAAATTCTCTAAATGGAAAGAGGATAGTTGAAAATAATCTTTAAAATAGTCTTTCAAGGTCAAAAATTTTGGGAGGAAAACAACATGTTGCACTAGTTTTAGTTTAAGCTACTGAGACAGATTGAGAGAATGGTGCATGAGTCTGTTAATCAAGGGCAGTGTGATGGAGGCTAGGATCTGTCTAGTAAGGCATCGAGGCCAGTTCTAAATTTAAGAGAACTACTATGTATCTAGATGAGGAAGGAGTCTAGGTTCAATACTCCAAGCCAATCCTAGCAGACTAGTTTGGGCTATAAGTTGTGAAACTTAGTGCTCTGCAGAGCTGGGCAAGTGGACATGTCTGTGTCGGTCAAAAGGTACAGCAGGTTACAGTCAGCAAGAGCTTAGTTGTTCTTGAGGTGACCCAAAAACCACTGCTGCAATAACCATGGTTGTAAACTAGCTTTGGACAGCAAGCTCAGAAATTGAGAAACCCAGTAATTAAGAGATCCAGGTTCAGATCAGATAGAAGGGACAAAGTTGGTTAGCTGGGGTAACCCTATAACACAGTTGTTACCACCAAAGTTACTATGAGGGAGTTTTTCTCTGCTTTGTTTTCACTTCTCTACTTAAAGCAACTGGCACTTAAGGACTGACAACTGCATTTTGACACTGTTCCAACAGCAGACTTCCATGGTATAACTTACTCATTATTGAAGCTAAAACATAAGCACTTCTGGGAAGTTCTAATAACTTCTCATTTGTTTTTAAATAATAGGTTAACTGAAAGAGCAAAAAAGAGACGTACTTCACTATCTACTGGACAAGTTATGGCTAATAGCAGGCAAGAGGATACAGGTCCCACTCAAGTAAGGCAAAAACTAGTCATTGAAATACGGCCTCTTTCGGCATTACCCCACTAACTGCCCCCCTTGTCCTTTTCTCCATCTCTGGGGTGCTAACATTTTTTAAATGTGCTTTTTGTTTCCTTTTTACTCCCCAAGATGAAAATAGGCCATGATTTCCTTATTGCCTTCATAATTTTAGTTAATTTCTTTTTTTAATTTTTTAAATTTATTTTTAGACAGAGGGGAAGGGAGGTAGAAAGAGGAGAGAAACATCAATGTGTGGTTACTTCTCGTGCTCCCCCTGCTGGGGACCTGGCCTGCAACCCATGCATGTGCCCTGACAGGAATGGAATGGGCAATCTTTTGGTTCACAGGCCAGAATTCAATCCACTGAGCCACACCCGCCAGGCATAGTTAATTTCTTTTAACTTGATTTGTGTATTCAGTGTGTTATTTGGGGTGAGAGGGGATAGGTTTTCACCTTTAAAAGTCACAAGACTTTTTGGTTTTTCACCTCCAAAAAATGTTTTAAATATATTCCTTATAGATTAAAGTAATTGCCAAATAGATACATTTTACTTTTCACTAAAAAAAAAAAAAAATCAGTGTAGTTCATTCCCTCATTTTTTTTACATAGGTAAATAACTTACTCAAAATTGAATCACAGCATTAGTTATAATAATAAAAAATTGAAAAGACAAATTCATCCAATAGCAAGTGACTATTTAAGTACATTAGAGTATATATACACAGTGGGATACTACATATTACTTTGTGGAGGATTGTTCATTAACCTAGGAAAGTTTTTTTTCCTTTTTCCTTTTTATTTTTAAACTAAAGTTGAGTACAATATTATATTAGTTTCAGTGTACCACTCCATGATTAGACATTTATAAAACCTACAAAGTGACCACCCTGATAAACCCAGTGCCCACCTAACACCCTACACAGTTAGCACAATATTACTGACTCTACTCCCTATGCTGAGCTCTACGTCCCCATGACCATTCTGCAACCACCAGTTTGCACTTCTGAAGCTCTTCATCTTTTCCATCCATCCCCCCAACCTCTCCCATCTCACAATGGTCAAAATGCTCCCCACATCTATGAATTTGCCTCTATTCTGTTTGTCTGTCTTGTTTCATAAATTCCACATATAAGTGAAATTATCTGGAATTTGTCTTTCTCTCTCATTTCACCTAACACAAAATCCTTTAGGTTTATCCATTTTGCCTCAAATGGCAAGATTTTATTCTGTTTTATGGCCAAGTCATGTTCCATTGTATACATGCACAACTTCTTTTTTATCCACTCATCTATTGCTGGACACCTAGGTTACTTTCATAACTTAGCTATTGTAAATAATGCTGCAATAACATATGGATGTATGTGTGGTCTGTCTGGAAAAAATCCAGCCATTGTTAATATAACGAGAACAGTTTGCATGACATAGATGTACCCGGGCAGCCAAGGAGAGTGGACTGGAATATGCAGGCATGAACAATGACAACTTCACTGTACTAGTCAGTGGGGGCAGTAGATGCTGTTGAGTGAGCATGTGTACTGTGTGGCTGTCACATTCCAAATGACTGAGTGAGTAGAGCAATGAATCTGCATCAAATTTTGCACTAAGTTTGAACATTACTCTTTGGAAACTATTCGGATGATTCAGAAGGCCGCCACTGTGGGCAACTGGTGATTGCCAACTTCATCATAACAATGCTCCCACACATGCATTATGTCTCATGCAGAGTTTTTTGGCAAACCATCAAATCACCCAAGTGACTCTGCCCCACTACAATCCAGATTTGGGACTCTGCGACTTCCAGCTTTTCCCAAAACTAAAATCACCTTTGAGAGGGAAGAGATTTCAGACCATCAATGAGATCCTGGAAAATATGATGGGGCAACTGATGGCAATTGGGAGAACTATGTGAGGTCCCAAGATGCCTACTTTCAAGGGGACTGAGACATCATTGTCCTATGTACAATGTCTCTTGTATCTTGTATCTTCTTCAATAAATGACTGTTTTTCATATTACATGGCCAGATACCTTCTGGACAGACCTCGTATATCTTTTTGATTTAGAGTTTTGGGTTTGTTTGGATAAATAAACAGAAGTGGAGTTGCTGGGTCCTTCTTTGTCTCCTATTAGAGCCTTTGTTTTAAAGTCTATTTTGTCTGGTATAAGTATTGGTACCCTAGCTATTTTTGTTTTGTTTTATTTTCATTTTCATGGAACATTTTTTTCTATCCCTTTACTTTCAGTCTATGTGTCTTTCAATCTGAAGTGAGTCTCTTGTAGACAGCATATGTAAGGGTCTTGTTTTGTTATCCACTCAGTCACCATATGCCTTTCGATTGGAGCATTTAATCCATTTGTACTTAAAGTGCTTGTTGATATGTATTTATTGCCATATTATTATTCATATTTTTTATCTTTTGTGTTTTCTTCTTCTTCTTCTTAAAGAGACCCTTCACCCTGGTTGGGTGGCTCAGTTGATTGAAGTGTCGTCCCATACACCAAAAGGCTGCAGGTTTAATTCTCAGTCAGGATTCATACCTAGGTTGTGAGTTTAATCCCTGGTTGGGGCAAATCATAGAGGCAATCAATCGATGTTTCTCTCTCATATTGATGTTTATCTTTCTCTCTCCCCCTTGCACTCTCTCTAAAATTAATAGGCATATATTTGGGTGAGGATTGAAAAAAAAAAAAGAGAGACTCTTTAACATTTTTTGTAATACTGGCTTGGTGTGCTGAACTCCTTTAGCCTTTTGTTGTCTGGGAAGCTGTTTATCTGTCCTTTGATTCTAAATAATAGCTTTGCAGGGTAGAGTAATCTTGGTTGTAGGTCCTTACTTTTTATCATTTTGAATATTTCATGCCAGTCCTTTCTGGTCTGCAAAGTTTCTGATGAGAAATCAGCTGACAGTCTCATGGGAACTCCCTTCGTAGGTAACTAACTGCTTTTCTCTTACTGCTTTTAAGATTCTTTCTTTGTCTTTAAATTTTTGCTTTTTATTTTGATATGTCTTGATGTGGGCCTCTTTTGATTCGTCTTGTTTAGGACTCTCTGTGCTTCCTGGACTTGTATGTCTATTTATTTCACCAGGTTAGCAAAGTTTTCCATCGTCATGATGTGAATGTTGGTATGCTTGAAGTTGCCCCAGAGGCTCCTTACACTATCCTCATTTTTTTAAAATTCTTTTTTCTTTTTGCTATTCTGATTAGGTGTTTTCTGCTTCCTTATATTCCAAATTGCTGATTTGATTCTCTGTTTCATCTACTGTTGATTCCCTATAATTTATTCTTCATTTTGGTTAGTGTATCTTTCACTTCTGACTGGCTTTTTTTAATGGTTTCCATGTCCTTTTTTATTCTATTGAAGTTCTCACTAAGTTCCTTGAGCATCCTTATAACCATTGTTTTGAACTCTGTATCTGCTAGTTTGCTTGCCTCCATTTCATTTATTTCTTTTTCTGGAGATTTCTACTGTTCTTTCATTTGGGACCTGTTTCTTTGTCTCATTTTGGCTGCTTCCTCTGTGCTTGATTCTATGTATTACGTAGAACTTCTGTATCTCCCGGACTTGGTAGAGAGGCCTTATGTAGTAGGTGTCCTGTAGGACCCAGTGGCACAGGCTCCCTAGTCACCCAAGGTAGGTACTCCAGGTGCAACCTCTATATGGGCTGTGTGCACTGTCCTGTTATAGTTGAGCCTTGATTGCTGTTGGCATGTCACTGGGAGGGATTGACACCACCCCATAGGTCAATCAGCTGTGAGGACCAGTTGCAACTAAAGTGGGAACTTGCTTCAGTGGGGCTTTGGTGCTTGCCAAGTCTGCCCCCTTGAGTTTGTTGCTCATGGAGCTGATTGAGGTGTAATTCTGCATGGTCTGATACTGTCCACTGGATGCACTGGCTACTCTAGCTGCTCTAGGGCCTCTTGAGATGTACGAGGTCATCTACCACCCGTGCCCTACCTGGGGCCACCTGGCATGAGCTACAGAACAATCTTCAGATAGCTGTTGCTTGGGTTGTACCTAGAGGTGCCTGGGAGACACCAAGCTATGAACCAAGGCTAGCTGCTGCTAGTGCCAGGCCTGGTGCCACTTAGTCAGAGGTATAGGGTATGCAGAGACCAGATGCTGCTGCTTTGAGAGATTTTATGAAAGTCCAAAGCACAAACTGAGAGAGGCCATTTTTAAGAAAAGGCCACCGGAAGTGGCTTGGGTGGCCCCACAAGTTAGGTGGGGTGGGGTCTCAAGGAATCACCAGGGCCCTGGCAACAGTGCTGGCCAGACTAAGGAAACTCAGATATAGAGCCAGCCAGCTGGCTCTGTGGGGAAAAGGGCTTAGCAAAGAAACAATGGCCTCTGCCTGCTCTTCTATTGGATAGAAAGCTGCCTCTCCAGCCCTTACTCTGAAGCCAGGCAGTTCAGTTACCATAGGAAAGTTTTTGTCATCTGTTGTCAAATGAGCAAAAACAGGTAACATGAAAGGTTTTCCAGAATGCTAGGTTCACAAGTAATTTTTTCTTTTGGGTTTTCCTAATGTCTAGAACACTTCATTTTATAAATAGAAAAATAAATTATTTTAAAAATGCACTGAAGCAATTTGTCCAAAGTCAGAGTGCAATGAATAGGATTAAAAATTAAAAGTTAAGATTGTGGTTCTCATGATCAAGAATTTTATTCTCAGAATTCAATAGGCTAAAAAAAAAAGTTTGTTGCTGTGGCTGGGTGACTCAGTTGGTTGCTCTTCTGATTAGGTGTTTTCACTTTGAGAGACGATCATGAAATCTCTCAAAGAAGTGTTGTCCTGTGCACCAAAATGTTGCCAGTTTGATTCCTGGTCAGGGCACATACCTAGGCTGTGGGTTCAATTCCCCATTGGGGTGCACGTGGGAGGCAACCGATCAATGTTTCTTTCGCACATCAATGTTTCTCTCTCTTTCTTCCTCTCTAAAATCAATAAAAATATCCTCAGGTGAGGATTTAAAAATAAATAAATAAATAAATAAAAAGTTTGCTTTATGAAACTCTTATTGAACTTTAATCTGGTTTATATGTTTATTGGTATTCTATTCTACTCAGCAATGTTATGCCTGTCTTACACCATCCAAATGGCTAGTAATTCTAGGCTTGTCATTCAACAGTTATACCTCTTTCTTCAAATTAACTCTTGTTTATTTGTTTGTTTAGAGTCAAATGGAGAAGGGTATATTTAATGAGCACACAGGTCAAAGTGACCAGATGGCAAATGGAAACAAAAGGAAGCTGAATTTTTCCAGACCTGACAGGAAAGAATTCCACTTCCCAGAATTGCCTTTCATAATACAATCAAAAGAGAGGAAAGGAGTAGAAGGTACACATTTGTTGCATAGCATTATAAATCTCCAGATGTTATCTTTCACAAAACCATTTTTTTGGTAATATAACTTACATTTTATAATGTGATTTAGGTAGAAAATAGTAAATTACTACAAAAATATTTTCAACAGATGAGAATTTTTTCCAATAGTTAAATAAAGGGTGAGACTTAAAGGAGAAAATTTTAAAGAAAAATTAAGAAAACTTTAAAAAGTAAATTTTTCATTAGCTCAGAATTGTTGAAATGTTTAGAATAGTATTTGAAAAAGGTGGTTTTGGTTCATTATATGACCTGGAGCAAATCAATTTCCTATGTTTCTCCATGATTATTTGCCCATATAATGCCAGGAATTATATATGTGCTTCAGGAACCCAAGGATTTCATAGATTAAAATTTATAACATGTATTGATTTCTTCAAATGAAACTCACTACTGGCTGAGTGAACGTTATGTTTCTTTGAAGAACAGTGACACCTTCTGAAAAGTTAATATAATAGCAAGACTAGTACTTCTACAGTTCAAGAGGAATTATCTGATCCACTTTTTTTCTTTAAAATAAATAATCAGATTTATTAATTTTTCTTCAATAAATCAGTAAAGATTTTAAAGCCCCAATTATACATAATTTTGATAAAGTTAGTGTAATGAAGACTACAACATTTATTATTGCATAAAAAAACAAGCAAACATGATTGTTGAGCTCACAGTGACAAACCTTACATATAAGGACCTCAAAATAGTGAATTTATAAATGTAATCTTAATGTAATTGTTCGTAACCATTTAATTCATTTATGTGAAATGACACTTTTTAAAAGAACTACATTTGATATTATTTGCTAGCTACTGTTAATGTGCACCTGTTAGCAGAGGTTGGGCGGACCTTGAAGCTTTTATGAGCACAGCTTACCCCCTTCGCCCACACTGCTGACACGAAGACAGCACTGCACTGAGAAAAGCCTAATGAAAACTTTCTTGGTAATGTTTGCCCCCTGAGTCTACACCATCACTTACATCTTGAATATAATATTCTTTAATTTTCAGGAGCCCAGGTCACAGAATTAAAAAATAAATGTCACCCTGGCCTGGTAGGTCAGTTGGTTAGAGTGTCATCCTGATACGCTAAGGTTATAGGTTTGATCCCTAGTTAGGGCCCATAAAAGAATCAACCAATGAATGCATAAATGAGCAGAACAACTTTCTGTCTCTCTTTCAAATCAATCAATCTAAATAAATAAATAAAAATAAATGTCTTCTAGATTTTTTGTAAAGTCATAGAACAAATTTATGATTGGACATTTTATCATTACAACTCATGACTTGTTCGTTCCTTTATAATAAAGGGAGAAACTCACTTAAATGTATATCAGAATTTCCATTTGAAGTTCTTTCTTTTTAAAAGATTTTATTTATTTATTTTTTGAGAGAGGGGAAGGGAAGGAGAAAGAGAGGGAAAGAAACATCAATGCAAGAGAGAGACATCGATTGGTTGCCTCTATACCCCTAACCAGGGACCTGGCCCGCAACCCAGGCATGTGCCCTTACTGGGAATCGAACTGGCTATTTTTTGGTTCACGGGCGGGCACTCAACCCACTGAGCCACACCAGCCAGGGCATCTATTTGAAATTCTTAAAAAGGAAAGTAAAATTTCAATGTAAGAATAACAAGTTGTCATTGTTGTATATATTTTTGCAAAAGTTAAACAGAGAAAAGTACCGAAGAGGGAGTCAAAGAAAACAGATTCATCTAAAATACCAACTTTACTTAACGTGGATCAAAATCAAGAAAAACAAGAGGTAAAACTTTTTTTGTTTATAGCTTTTACTAAGTAATGCTGTTTAGAACCCTTCACTTGGTGTGTAAATTTAATTATTATCATTGGAAAGTTATATAAAAATTCAAAATTCTGTAATCGTTTAGCTCTAGAAACAAATCTATATATTTCCTAGATTAACCACTTACTAAAGGTTCTTAAAGCTTTTTTGGGGGGTGGGTGAAGGTAGTAAATACCAGCCGTCCTTTGATTGTTGAAGTGGTGCTCAGGGAAAGAGTATGTGTGTCACGCATATTACCTAACATGGGGAGAATAAACCATGCCAGAGGAAATGAATAATGGTATAAGCATATGGCTATGCTGGCCACAAGAACAGATGTATTTGCCTTGAGCCTCTTCCTATTTTATCTCCAATTTGTTCCTGCATCTCTGCTGTCCTCTGCTATCATATTTTCAGAAATTTTTGCTCTTATAGCTATCAGATAATCTTGTGGAAATGTCCCAGCCCCTACCCACCAGAGATAATCTTGAATTTTATTTAGAAGTCTTGAAGCCCCAAACATGCAAATGAATACTCTCTCAGGGGTGTCTAACCCATGGCCCACAGCCCACGGACCACATGTGGCCCAGAATGGCTATGAATGCGGTCCCATGCAAAATGGTAAATTTACTTAAAACCTTTTTTTGCTCATCAATTTTCATCAGTGTTTGTATATTTAATGTGTGGCCCAAGACAACTCTTCTTCTTCCAGTGTGGCCCAGAGATGCCAAAAAGTTGGACACCCTCGCAAGGTATTCTTTTAAGAGAAGGGGACTATGCTGAACACACGCTGGATTAGATCACATAGCTGGCCTTCTATTTCTGTGAGGTTATCAACTTTGGTATCTCAGTTTCTTATTTTTTTAAATAAAATTGATTATATTTTTTATTCATGATAAAATTAGCACATACCTATCAAGGAAATTGAAAGAAATTAGAAAAATCAAGAAACTTTGATCTGAAACTACTTAAGAAGGCATTTATCTAAGTCTGTTCAACCTCTGCAACATTCAAATAAAAGTTATCAGGCACTGTTAGGTATATTTCCACAGAAACATTTATATTTGATTCTTGGCCTAGAACTTGTTAAGAATGCACAAGTCTACTTTACAGAAAAGAGAAATTTTCTAGATAGAACAAGAAAGCCATTAATGCTCATCTTTTAATTCCTTATAAAAAGTAAAAATGTGGCTTTAAACTTGGGTGACTTACTGATGTCACAGCATGTGGAAAAGCACACCATTTGCACATTTTTTGAATGATTGGTAAGTTAGGACTCCTGAGTTTGGGCAGGCTAGTAATGTGCTATATGTGTCTATTCCACTGTCCTATGAGAGCTGCACCCAACCCTGAACTACAATTACATTCTAATGCAAGGAGAAAGGAACTCTTAAGGCAGTACTGTCATTTTTAAAATGCAAAAGTAAATAGGAAGGGAAAATCCCTTCTTGCTCATATGGTATAGAACTCTTGAAAAGGTGACATTTTTAAGAGTGATCTTGAAACAGTTGTAGTTATTAGAAATAACCAGAATTCATAAATGATGGTTGTGGTTTATTTGCACTGTCCATTCAAATGCAGTTTGACAAGTTACATCTAAGCATAGTCCAAATGCTTTCAATAAATTAATGTCAGAATTAAGAAAATTTTCTAAATTTTGAGTTGGTAATTTTTGGGAGGTAATTTGGTGTTTTAGAGCACCAGAGAATATCACATTTTTAAAAACATAAGAGGTAATAGAACTTACTAGTTTTATTCTTAGTTCTGTCATTGACTTGCTTTTGAATTACCTAATCAGATCCAGGCACTTCCCAGTTGTACATTAAACTCATTTAGGTATCTTAAATATATACTGAAATAGTACATGTATGCATTGAATAGACTCTATGGTATGGGAAGAAGCCCTAAATTCCTGCTACTGAGTTAGGCAAGAGAGATAAGAGCCCAAACAAAAACAGCCTTCCATTCTGTTTCATGATGATAATGAAGAATACTTTGCTAAATAGTCTCCCTGTGCCTTATAAAACAACCTCCAGGTGCTTTGTACTTATCTGTGGCTTAGCCAAGGACTCACCATTTCCTCAGTTAAGGTCCTGTTTCTATTTACTTTTACTTTTTAGAATACAGGAAGTGCACAAACTGAAAGGAAGAAGAGCCTGCCAGATGTAGAGTAGAAAATGCAGCAGCTGAAAATTCAGGGAATCCCAGAATCACTGTATGGCTTTTTAAAAAAATCTTTTTTAAAATATTACATGCACAAAAATGCTGACTAGGTAATTCTACAGATATATCATAAAATCTGTGAAGTTATGTGTGTATTCACCTAATTTGTTTTTAAATTTATTAACCTTTAAATTATTCATGTTTTCTTAATTTGAACATTAATTTATAAAAACTGCTTGACTGGTACGTTCTAATATAACTACAGCTTACATTTAGTTATATAATTTTATCTGATGGTATATTACTTCATGTTTCATTAGTGATCATTCTTAGCTTTGGTTCTGAGAGCTCCAAACATTTCTGAGCAAACAAATATACTTGATAAGCATGTAACATGGGTTTGATTCCACACTGAACATTCTGGAACAGCATTTAAACATATCATGAAGGTCGTGTTTAATAAGGATGGAAATTGAGCAAAGCACTGAAGCAAATCTTTTGGCTTGATTAGTATGTTTATCATTTAGTAGTTTAATAGAATATATTTTTCATATAATTTAGATTAATAGGCAAAGTTTTGGCAGCATATATGTACATTCTCATCTCTGGTTCTTCCTGGCTTGGTTTCTAATTTTAGGGTGGAGATGGCCACTGTGAAGGGCAGAATTTGAAGAGGAACGTATTTTTTTTGTGGTAGTGTCTTTGAAATCTTAAACTACAAATTGGCAAGTGTTCCCTTTTTATTTTATATACAACAGGAATGTGACAAGCTGTTAAGATGGCCATTCATCTGCATTGGCATCATCCAGCTTCCTTTTGTTAGCAAACTGTTCACTGTTTCCCTCTTCCTTCTAAGAATTCTGTTGTGATGCTCTGGTTTGGAATTAAAGTCATCTCCTGTCTGCCTGCCTCTTTACTTGCCATGATTAAGGAGTAGGTAATACAACCTATCATGACACATGCTGTACTTACACTGATCTCTGCCCTCTGCTAGTCACATGACCTTAATGTCAGTTATTTCCAAGGATGCTTAGGCTTTCTGAAGTGAGTTCTTAATAAAATATCTGACCCATTGTTTTAAAAGCTATTCAAAAATATAAATAAAATAAGATAAAAGTTGTTTATTACCATTACATGATTAAACACATGTTCTGTTAACTACAGAAGTATTTATAACATTTATAAAATATCTGTAAATTATATGATATTCAAATGTTAATTTTGTATCCTTTTAAACAACTACTTTTTCTATATAGTCTTCCTTTTCTATATAATAAAATAAATTATATACAACCCCAAAGAAGTATATACCAAAATTCTTGCTTGTGCTGTTCTTCAAAAAACAATAATATGAGATTACCTGGTGTTTTACCAGAACTCTACCTGATTTTGTATTTACTAAAAGTAAACATGAAGAAGGAAGGAAAGCATAATTTCTTTATTATAATATTATAATCTCTTTTAATCTCACCAAAAGTTAGATGGAATTCATTTTTGTGATTATTAAACATACTACACCTTTCTAACAGACTCCCTGTTAGCTTTAGCAACTAACCTCCTCCAGGGAAATTGAGTTGTGTCCTGTGGTAGATTTAACAGTTATAAGTCCATTCATTGCCTGCTGAATTTTATATTTGTTGATTCTTAGATCAATATCAAAGGATTATCATATTTTTTCAATTTCTACAAAAAATGCTTTCTGGGATTTTGATTGGGACTGTGTTAAATCTATCCATCAATTTGAGGAGAATGGATATCTTAATCACATTGTCTTCCAATCCATGAGCATGGTACAAACACTCCTTTTATCTGCATCTTTAATATTTTTTGTAATAGTGTGTAGCAGTCTTGTACATCATTTATTCAATTTATTCTTACATGTTTTGTTTTTTGATGCTGTTATAAGTGATATTGGTTTTTAATATCCTCTTCCAGTTTGTTGTTGCAATACAGAGGTACAGTTTGTTTTTCTGTATTGATCTTGTACTCGAGATCTTGCTAAATTCAATTAGTTCTAGTAGATTTCCTTCCTTTATTCATTCATACCTTCCTTTCTTCCTTTTCTTCTTCTCCTCTTCCTCCTCCTCCTCCTGCCTTTGTCTTCCCCTTCATTTTTTTGTATATTCCTTAGGATTTTCTATACAGGCAGTGATAACAGCTGTAGATAAAGATGGTTTTACATCTTCCTTTCCAATGTCTATGCCTTTTATTACTTTCTCTTGCTTATTGTATCAACTAGGATGTGTGATAAAGCCAAACAGAGCAGTGAGAGTGGACATCTTGCCCTGTTTTCCTCTACCAGAGGATTATATGGATTATTTCTATTGTTTCTTACTTTTCCCATTTAAGTATATTAGTTGTATGCTTTATGTAGGTGACCTTTATTAGATAGAAGAAGTTTCTTCTATTTTTATTTGCTGAGTGTCCTTACCATGAATGGGTGTGAAATTTTGTTAAGTGCTTTTCTTGCATCTTACTGAGATGCTCTTACAATTTTCCTCCTTTATTCTGTTTATATGGATTATATGAATTGATGTTTGAACATTAAATCAACCATCCCTACATTCCTAGGATTAAATTCCACTTGATTCTTTTTTGTATTGTATTTCATTGGTTAATATTTTATTAAGGATTTGGCATCTATGTTAATGAGGGATTTTGGTCCCTTTTTCTTATATTGTCCTTGCCTGGTTTTGGTATCAGTGTTATAAATTGGGAAGTGTTTTCTCCTCCTCCGCTTTCTGAAAGAATTTGTGTAGGATTTTTACTTCCCCTTTAAATGTTTGTTAGAATAACCAGTGAGGCCGATGGGGCCAGGAGTTTTCTTTCTGGAAAGATTTTAATATGTGAATTCAATTTTCTTAAATTTATTAATAGAGATATACAGATTTGCTCTTTCTCCTTGTGTCATTTTTGGTAACTTGCCTCTTTCAAGGAATTTTTCAGTCCATCAAAGTTGCTGATTTTGTTGGCATGACCTCGTTTAACATTTTTCATTAGTTATTATTTAAAAGTTAGAAAGATCTACAGTGATGTGCCCTTTTTTCACTTCTTGTATTGGTAATTCCTTTTTTTGATAAGTCTAGCTAGAGATTTGTCAATTATACTGATTATTTTGAAGAACCAGCTTTTGGTTTTATGGATTATTTCTGTTTGTTTTTTACTTTATTGGTTTATACTCTTTACTATTTCTTTCCTCTATTTACTTTGGTGTTGATTTGCTCTTTGTGATATAATTGGTCTTTATCTCCTGTTCCTGGCATAGGTCCCTCAAGCCCTTATGATTTTCTGAGTAGGGGTGCAAGGAGCATCTTTTGTTATTCACAATAAGCCCCTTTCCGTGATACCAGAATTTATGCTAATGAGGCGACTCTTAGAGGATGGGGACTGATTACCAGAGGTACCAGCCATAGGATTAGAGGGCTGGAGCTTCCAACCCTGCTGCTCTGACCTCTGGGGAGAATGGAAGGGCTGGGGATCGAGTTCATTACCAATGGCCAAAAATTTAATCAATCACGTTTATATCATGGAACCTCCATAAAAACCCTAAGTCAAGGGGTTTGGAGTGCTCCCAAGTTGATGAACAAATTGAGGCCCTCCCTGTGAGGGTGGTGCACCAGAAAAGGCATGGAAGCTTTGCACCCCTTCCCACGTACCTTGCCCTTTACATCTCTTCCATTTGGCTGTTCCTGAGTTGTATCCTTTATAATAAACTGGTAGTAAGTAAAGCACTTTCCTGAGTTCTATAAATTGTTCTAGCAAATTATCAAACATGAAGAGAGGGTTATGGGAATTCTAGATTTATAGCCAGTTGGTCAGAAGTACAAGAGGCCCAGACTGGCGATTGGAGTCTGAAGTAAGGGGCAGTCTTGTGGGACTGAGCCCTTAACCTGTGGGGTCTGCACTAATTCCGGATAGTATCATAAGTGTTATGAGTAGAGGAAACAGTTTTTCCATTTATTCTTCTTTTTCTAGCTTCTGAAGGTGATAAAGTCTTTGATTTGAGACTTTTCTTCTTTTCTAATGTAAGCATTTAAAGCTTTAAAATTTCCTCATAGTTGCACCTTACAAATTTAAATGGTGTCATATCAATCAGTTAAAAATATTTCCTGATTTCCCTTTGGGTTTTTTCTTTGGTCCATTTATTTAGAAATGTGTTGTTCACTTTTCAACTAGTTAAGGCTATTCCAGATAACAGGGTCCAGCAGAAGGAAGGCCTGCTTGAGTGTGGTTGGTAGGGTAATAATATGGGAGTAATAATTTATAGTTTTAATTTGAACATTTTACCTAAAATGTCATATGGTGTGCTTGAGTGTGATATTGTTATGTTAAGAATTAAATGCTTATGATTTTGTAATAAGAAAGGGACATTATTTTTTCCAGACCCTGTGTATTACTTTTCTTCATTTTTAATTTAATTCCATTGTGGCCACAGAATGTACTCTGTATTATTCCAGTTGTGATAAATCCACTGAGACTTGTCCTATGTCCCAGCACATGGTCTGTCTTAGTGAATGTTGCATTTACACCTGAAAAGAATATGTATTTTGCTGAAGTGGAGTGTAGTGTTCTATAAATGGCAAGTAGGTCAGGTTGGCTGATAGAGTGTATTAGTTCTCATATCTTTACTGATTTTCAATTTATCAATTGCTGAGGAAGGAATACTGAAAACTTCTACTATTAATATAGATTTGTCTGTTTCTCCTTTGAGTTCTGTTAGTAGGCTCTTTATACATTTTCAAACTTTGTTATTAGGTGTACATATATTTAGATCTATTATATTTCTTTTTTAAAAGATTTTATTCATTTATTTTTAGAGAGAGGGGAAGGGAGGGAGAAAGAGAGGGAGAGAAACATCCACGTGTGAGAGATACATCGATCAGTTGCCTCTCATATGCCCCCAACTGGCTACCTGGCCTGCAACCCAGGCATGTGCCTTGACTGGGAATAGAACTGGTGACCCTTTGGTTTGTAGGCCGCCACTCAATCCACTGAGCCACACCAGCCAAGGCTAGAGCTATTATATTTCTGATGAAACTGACCTTTATCTGCTATCTAGAATTTGAACACAGTTGTTTTATATGTTTTTGTCCAGTTTTGTTATTCCCCTTTATCAAGGTAAGACTAATACTTGTTACTCCATCATGGCTGGAACTAGAAGTTCAGTTAAAGAGTTCTGGAAGTGGAGATCTAGTCACTATTGTGAATAAGGGAGATCTATTGAATAACATACTGACATTTATCTTAAGAATTTTAAAGAATCTTTAGAGTCATTACCAAAAGTTATAGCTCTATATTATATAAAATGTCCCCGATTAATTGTCTGCTATTTTAGTTTAAGACCATTCCTAAGAGTGTGGATATGGGAACAGAAACTTCTCCCTCATTATATAAGTAGTGACTTGCCCATGCTTTTGTTGCTGGTGTTGTTCTTACTCTGGTTATTGTAATGATTATTTATTCTGTGAACCCTCTGCCAATAGTATGAAAGTTTGAGGCAGAAACTATGATGTTTGCCAATGAAACTTCAGCAGTAGACATGGTTGGTAGGATGTATAGTTTACTGGCTGATACTTGTCAAAAGATATTATTCAAGAAAGCATGTTTCAGTTGTATTTCTGGTCTGTTTTAATTTTCCACATGTGATTGTCTTATAAATATCTGTTACAAAGCACTTTTTAAAACAGATTTTACTTATTTGTTTTTAGAAAGAGGAGAAGGAGGAGAGAAGCATCTATGTATGAGAGAAACATTGATTGATTGCCTGTCTCATGCCCTAACCAGGGACCTGGCCCACAACACAGGCATGTGCCCTGTGCGGGAATCAGACTGGTGGCCTTTCAGTTAGCAGGCCAGAGTTCAATCCACTGAACCACACTAGCCATGGCAAAAAGCATTTTTTTTTTCTTTAGCAAATGTTTGCAGTAATGGGTTACTTACATCAAAATTGAAAATGTCCCAGGGTGGCTAGAACATGATGGCATTAGGGAGGAGCTCAGAGAATATTTGAAAGAAGATATAGTCCTGATTTCTGTGTTTAATTATTTCTATTCCATTCCTGCAGACATTTTAATCAAGTCTGCCCAGGGAGTTGGGTTTCCGGGACCTGAGTAACACTGGTTTCATTATAAACCGTTCAGTATAGTCTCAGTGCCTACTAAGGTCACAGATGTGGTAGACTGCTGCTGTGCAGTCCACATTTTCATCAAACTCAGGGTTAAGAATTTTAAATACATAGTTCTATAAATAGGACCAAACTATACCAGTACATAAAAATGCCAAGCAAAGGACAAGTTAGCTAAATACAAAATTATATAGCAGCTCAAAGTGTAAACTGAAGGCTCCTACATGGCAATTGGGCCAGGTTACTAAACAACTAGCAGAATTGAGTAGGGATATGATCAAGAAATCTTAGGTGATACAGGAGTCATACGTTACAAGATGATACAGACAACAAGGAAACATTCTTTTCATTTTCTTTTCTTTTCATTCTCCTCATTTTAATAAAAGGCAAAAGGATGGAAACAAACGATCTTACTATGGTACTAACCTCTGCACTGCCTACCTTCTCCTCCCTCAAGATTAGGGAAAGCTGACAACTGATGGCTCTGTAAAGGCAGAAAATTATAATGATTTTTCTTCTTTACTGAAAAAGTAACCCTGAAGTCAGATAACCAGAAGTATGCATTTATGATAGGTGGGATGGAGGCCAAATTAGAAGAGAAGAGAATGAAGCTAGTTAAAGAGCTCTTGAAGCTGTAGTCTACTCAAATTTGTCTAACATATTATCATTCATTCTGGGATTGCTAAGAAATAGTTGTTAATGTTTAGTGATGAAGTCGTTATTTGGGAAGGGGGAGGGGGACAGACAAATGTTGCACCCTTCTTTAAAATGTCATTGACAAAAAAGAAAAAAAAAAACCCAGATTTGTTTACCTTAATTTTGAAAACTGGAGACCAAGAAAGAATCACCACAGAGGTGATTTATAGTCACCTTGTGGCACAGTATATAGGAATCGCTATGAATTTATTTATTTCTGGGTAGTTTCTCTTAATAATAGCTTAATGAACCCTCTAAACAAAGGGAAAGCAAGAGCTATAACAGTTTTGTAGTTCAAGTAATCAACAAGAATTTGGGCTTAGTTTTTAGGCCTCTTCTCTTTACTGCCTACATTCCCTTGGTGAGCTTATCTAGATTCATGGCCTTAACTACCGTTTGTATACAGATGATTAAATTCTCTGTCTCTGGCCTGGACTTGACCCCTAAGCTCCAGACTCAAATTTCCAGTTGCCCATTACCAGTGCCACTAAAACATAGAATAAGTATCTCAAACTTAACATATCCAAAGTTAAAGTCCTGATCTCTTATTCCCTCCTGTGTTTTCCCCATCTTAGTTAAGGGCAACTCAGGAGAAAACTCTTGCGTAATCCTTGGTTCTCTCTTACTTTACAGCTCTAACTTTGAAGTATTTCCAGGATTTGACAACTTTTTACCCTTCTATTGGTCCCATTTCTTGCTTGGATTTTGCAAGAAATCTCTTAACTGATTTCCCTAATTTTACCCTGGTTTTAACCTTCATTCTCATACCAACTCATTGCCTGGGTGCTCTTAATAAAATTTAAATCAGATGATGCCACTGCTCTGCTCCAAATCCCCAGTGCTTCTCACTTCACTCAGTAAAAGCCACAGACATTACACTACCCAATATGCCCTGCACAGTATGCCCCTGCCCCCTCTTTGACCAGATTTGCTACTCGGACTATTTATTGCTCATTCTGGTCCAGGCCCACTGGCCTATTTGCTGTTCCTAACTGTGCTCCTGTCTTAAAACCTCAGTTTTTGCAGTTTCCTCTGCTTAGAAATCTTTCCCCAGGTAAGTGCATGATTGGTTCCCTCCTTCTCCTCCATCCTATTGTTTGGGACAACCTCTTTACCAGTTTTTACTAAAATATGAAGTTTTCTCTACCATTTTACTTAAAGTTACAGCTTTCCCAATACTTATCCCCCTTTCCTGTTTTACTTTTTCATATAGCATTTCCCTATATGACAAACCAAATACTTTACTTATTTTGTTTATTAATGGTCTCCATCCACTAAAATAGGAACTACCGTGAGGGTGAGGATTTGGAGTTTTGTTTGTTGCTGTATTCCCTATGCCTAGAACAGTACCTAGCATGTATTGGAACTCAGTAACCTTTGCTTTGTGAGTGAATGAATGAATGAATGAATGAATGAATTTGTTAAGTACTTTACATAGTAATCACTTGAAAAAATAAAGGAGAATGAAATATGGGATAATTTTATTGATGGGGTAGAATATGTTCTCTATAACAGGCTGATATTAATTGTTCAAGTGGCCAATTGAACGATTGTCTAATTGTTCAAGAATAAGTAGCAGTGATTTGGCATGGAATTTAAAGTGGAAGATCAGCTGAACTTATAGTTCATTAGTATTTTAATGAAGGAATTGAAACTTAATTATAGGATAGCAGAGAGATGCTTATTAGGAACAGAATTCTGTGGAATGTCAAACAAGTTAGAAAAATTGTTTCTCAAAAATTAGAAAGAGGAAGGCGACAAGGAAATTCAGATGAGGCGAATGAAAGGGTAAATAGAAATAATGCTCTGCACAGTGAGTTGCAGTGTATGGGTCAGATTTTCACATTCTCCACCAAAAGTCACCACATTTCTGTGTTTTAGCCACAGTGTGTCGGGAGACCAGGACCATCCTAAATTAGTACACTTAGAACTTGCTATAGAGTGGGAAACTGTTGTGAGTACACTCAGTGTTATGCAGGTCTCTCAATCAGCCCCCTTGACTGAGAATAAATGAAATGATTTCTTTGCTTAATTGGGTGGATATGTACATTTTTAAAAGAACAAACAATCTTATGAAATGAAGTTTGCCTGAGATTGACTTTCAAACGAATTTTGTGCTACGGTTCTTGCTCCTTCAAATTAGCTTTCATTTAATGGATAGTAGTACATAGATTGCAGGTATCCAGTGGCTATTACATAGTCTATATGCCCCCCTTGCCAGAGTCAGGATGAATCTGGTTTTCTTCTAAGTCAGGTAGTCCCAACCTCCTCCAGGGGGAGCTCAGGGTCCAGCATTTTCAGAACCTGGAGACAGTCTCTGCCCCTGTAACACAGAACTAAGCCAGCCACCAGTCCTGTTGGCCTGAACTAGCATATGAAGATGGGGTGCTAACAAGGCAATGCTTTTTGTTCTGCATCAATGCTTTTTGCTCCCCTAGATGAGAGATGCAATAAAAATACATGCTAGGAATTGGGTTTCCTCAGATAAATGACTCCAAAGTCTTCAGACATTCAAACCAAGCCCCTAGATTATTTATATACATTTCAGGCAGCATCTGTTGGTACTCCCTAAGTAATTTCTTTGTGGCTATTAACTATTACATCAAACTGTATTACTACAATGTTGAAAGAATCTGATGTCTCATGAAAAACTTTAAAAACAAGATTTATTATGGAATAGTTCTGCCATCGATCGTCTCCTTTAAATCGTTTGATAGATTTGAGTTGGGAAAGTTGCTTTCTTTCATTTCTATCCACCTAATAGGATAACTAGTAGTATCAAACTATCAAAACTATACCTATAAAACTCCTGGAGCTTTTTTATTTTTTAAAAAATATGTATTTGTTTGTTTATTTATTTATTTATTTGAGAGATGGGAAGGAGAAAGAGAGGGAGAGAAATAATCATGAGAGAGAGAGAGAGAGAGACATCGATCAATTGCCTCTCTCATGCACCCCATCGGGGGACCGAATCTACAACCCAAGCATGTGCCCTGGCCGGGAATGGAACTGGCGACCTTTCACTTTGTAGGATGACACCCAACCAACTGAGCCACACTGACCAGGACTTGGGGCTTCTTTACTTTTAAAAATACTTGTTGAATGAACATTCAATTTTTATTAAAAGCCATATAGTAGAGATTAGTAACAGAGTCCAGATGAGCATCAGATTGCCTAAATTAGAATCATGTCCTTCACCACTTCACCGGGGGTGTGCTCTGTGGCTTCAGCTTTCCCAGATGGAAAATGGGGACAAAAATACCTTGTCTCTTAGAGACATTATGAGGGCTTAACTGAGATAAGGTGTAATGCAAGGCATAGTGGGTTTATATTAATGAAATTTAGTTGTTCACAGGGCCTTTGGAGTCTCCCTCAGAGGTGCAGAATAATGGTCTTTAATTTTAGTTCTGCCGCCTGAGTTTATCCTGACTTCACTCCCTTTGGTAATAAGTGAGGTCTAGAGACGCCCTCCAGTGTTGTTGCATATTCCTGTGAAATTCTGAGGGTATCTGGGTCTCGGTCTCCATTTGTCTAGATATGAAGTTGGCATGGGTGATACATCAAAGTAGACACATCTACTCTGCATGTATAAAATGTTTCATGCAATACAAGGCTAAACATGGCATTTAGCATTTTAGAAGAGAACCATGTGATGTCTCCTTTTGTAGTTGCAAGAAAATGTCGGTAGGCTCAGTACCACTTTTTAGAGTTGTGCAACATCAAAGGAGAGGTGCCAGTGTTGTAGTTCTCTTCCATCCTGACCAGCAGTTCCAATTTTTGAGGCTACACTGGGTTTTCTAAGTCTTTGTGCATTTGAGGAGCAAGTGAGGTGATGTTACAAACATGACTGTGTTATGGTATTGAGAGGGTGAGTTACTGGTTAATACACGGAGATCCAGGTATTATGGAGCCTGAAGCTTTGAAATCTAAGGGCCCTTTTTTGAGAAAAAGAATACAAAATTGTTCCCTGGCTGGTGTGGCTCAGTGGATTAAGCGCCAGCCTATGGACTGAAAGGTCACCAGTTCAACTCCCAGTCAGGGCACATCCCTGGGTTGCCGGCCAGGTCCCGAGTTGGAGGCGTGCAAGAGACAACTGATTGATGTTTCTCTCCCTCTCTTTCTCCCTCCTTTCCCCTCTCTCTAAAAATAAATAAATAAAATCTTTTTTAAAAGGAATACAAAATTGCAATTAAAAAATTGCTAGGGCTGTTCTCATGACCTTGGAAGGAGCCTACACAAAGAAAGACGCTACATTACCTTCGTGCCAAGCATGCCTCTGCCAAGGGGATTTCCATTACTTGGTTCTCTGTAACCACCAAAAATCATGCAGAGAAGTGGGTTAGGGCAGAGGTAGTGGCAACTGAATTGGCAATCAACCAGGTCAAGTTTTGAAATCTTTTGAGTAGACAGGCATGTGATAATTGAGAGTCCGAGCTCTAGTCCTTTGACCAAGTGGAGTTATAAGTGGCAGAGGGTTACAGCTGGTAGCTCAGTGGCTGTTGCAGTGTGGCACTCATTTCCTCTCATTTGTGAGAAGGAACATAGAATACAGTCACAGTGATAGGAGCATCTTGATGCATTTAACACCTTGCAGAATAAAATTAAAATTTGATCCATTAAATATTGAGTCTGACTTCTGCTGTCACCACAGTAACACAACCTTACTTTTGATGGGCACCAATTATCTCCTGATTGTTAAATTCTATGGCTTTCGTTAAGTCCTTATTTCCCCTAATTTTTTGTCACATTTGACACCGTGAGTCATCTCTTCCTCTTTGAAAAAAAAGGCTTATCTTTTTTGTCACATCATTGTTTTCTTCCTTGAGAGACACATGCTGCTGTTATAGCTTGACTGCCAACTTTGAGGATATTGAGGGTATTACTCCAAGATCTGTATTCCTGACACTTACATTTATCTGAAGCCCTAGTCTCCACATATTTGCTAATATTTCCACTTTTCATTTTGCTGTTTCTTCAAATTTACCATATCTAAACTGGATTAATTTCTCTCCAAACTATTATTTCCCTTCCCTCCTGGATTTTCTTGTTTCTAAAAGCGGTACATGGTTTTCCCTGGCTTGAAACTTGACATTAACTGGATTTTTTTCAGTTTTCATATACTTGATAGCCATTCAGGCATCAGGTTGACTCATTCATTCTTTCTAACACATTTTGATCATTCCATGTTGCATTAATTTTTTATGCTTAACTAAAGTCACCTTTCTTATATGATTGGACTCTTCCCATGCATGGAGATTTATTTTTTCTCTAGACTACCATTTTTCATTTTTTATACTATTAATTGTATGTGTAATTACATGTTTCACATCCTGCTTTGTGATGCTAGTAATCTCTTAATTTATATCCTTGTGCCTTAACTCCACCCCCAGTGCCTTTATATAGTCATGCACTTTACTATGTATGGAACAAATAGTATAAATTCAAAATGACCTTGGTAGTTTGGAGATTGGCTGAAGAATCAATGAATCATGTTTAAAATGATTAGTAAGAATCTGAGGCATGGGTGCCACTGAGCAAAGCTTGTCAGAAGAAATCTTAGGTCAGGAGCTGGTGGCGTCATGCTGCGGTTTCTTTTTGAAACTTCAGAACACTCACATTCTGTTTGTCTTTAGGAAGGTGTAGTTGAATTAATCTTTTCTGAAGTTTCAGCCTTCTTAGATCGAAAGCAATCTACTTTTTCATGTCTGGCAATATATATATATGAGGTATCTGACAACATCCTGAAAAATTCCTATGATAAAACCTCTCACTGGTGATCTAGTGTTGGTTTTAGTAGATCACTCTGGCAAAAGGAGATAAATTATAGGCTCTAAGCAAGGTAGGAATTTGTACTGGAAACTGTGCATAAAGTTGAGTCCTTAAAAAGTGATACCCTTAGTAAGGATAGAATTAGACAAAATCTGTTCCTCAAAGCGAGGTTGCAGAGAAATTTGTCCTGTCCTGGGTTCTGGATGGGAATCTTTTCTGTGAGAATTCATAACCATCCTTCACTTAGGTTTTCTGTCAGAATTCACACTACATGTGATTTTAAAAAATGAAGATTAGAATGTAGGGTAAAGTGCTGCTGTGTAAGTAATGAAACCAGGCGCCTGGCAGAAGCAAACAAAAATCCTCTCCAGAGGATTGCACTTTAAATGAGGACCTTAAATCATTTCCACAGTTAAGGTTCCTGTGAACATGAACTCACTATTAAAAACCACAAACACTCCCTGGCTGGTGTGGCTCAATGGGTTGAGTGCTGGCCTGCGAACCGAAAGGCTGCCTGTTCGATTTTCAGTCAGGGAACATGCCTAGGTTGCGGGCCAGGTCCCCGGTTGGGGACCTGCGAGAGGCAACAGATAGATGTGTCTATCACACATTGGTAGTTCTCTTCCTCTCTCCCTCCCTTCCCCTCTCTCAAAAAATAAATAAATAAATAAATAAATATCAATAAAAATCACAAACATAAATAGATAAGCAAACATGAGTGACAGTTTGCAGAAACAACAAACAGAATCAAACCCGAAAAGACTTTTTAATTCACCTTGTCAGATACATATTCTGCAAAGGTTTAGTTACTACATATAAAGAAAAAGAAATAAAGAGAATATTGCCTACATGATTGAAAAACAAGAGACTATCAAAAATAACGAGGCAGGCTTGGGAGAAGAACAAAATGGAACATTTAAAAATAAAAATATAGCTTTTCCAGTTAAGATGATGACATAGTTAAACATGGCTTGCCTCCTCACAAAATTAAAATTAAAACTAAAATATAGAACACCCATCACTCAGAACCATCAGAAATTAAGTTGAATGGAAGCCTGACAACTACAGAATTAAAGAAACCACATCCATCCAGACTGGTAGGAGGGGCGCAGATGCGGAACGGGCTGGCCCCACATCCGTGTGTGGTAGATAAAACCTCAGGAGGGATATCTCAGGAGAAGAAGTCCCAGGCCCACACCAGACCCTGAAGCCCAGGATACCAGGGTAAGGAAGATAAGTCCCCATCATTCCTGGCTGCAAAAACCAGCAGGGATTGAGTCAGTGGAAGAAACTTCTGGACTCGCTTTAAAGAACCCACACATGGACTTAGACTCATTCATCTGAGATCCAGCACCAGAGAAGCAGCTTGAAAGGCGCCAGTGGCAGAGGGAAGAGCTGAAGTGTTTGGCACCAAGGCAGGAGCTAGGGGACAGCATTCTCCCAGACAGAAAGGCGAGCAGCCCCCACACCTCTTGCTAAGCGGCCCCAGGCCTGCTACTGGCAGAAGCCAGCCTCGATTCACAGCTTGTCTTCACCTGGGAATCTCCAAGCACAGCACAAGTAGCAGCCATCTTAGATTGCTTTAAAGCTCAGGCAGGGTGGCCCCAGGTAGAACACAGGTGGGGGCTGACATTGACCTGCACCACCTGGGAAACCCCAGGGCCAGTGCACCCAGTGCACAGCTACAGACAATGTCTGAGCACCAGCACCCTGCCCCTGCACAGCTGATCCTCCATGGGGTGCGGAAGTTGGTGGTCAGTGATCACAGCCAGTCCTTACAGCTGATTGGCCTAGGTAAATCCCTCTCACTGACCTGCCAAAAGCAACCAAGGCTCAACTACAAGAGTGGGGTGTAATCAGTCCACACAGAGGGTGAACCTTGAATACCCAGGCTGGGTGATTGGGGAGTCTGTGTGACTAGATCCTACAGAACATCTACTACATTAGGCCATTCTACCAAGACAAAGAGTCATAGCAGCTCTACCTAATAAATAGAAACAAACACAGGTAGGCTGCCAAAATGAGGAGACAAAGAAACATGGCCCAAATGAAAGAACAGATCAAAACTCTAGAAAAAGAGCTAAACAAAATGGAGATAAGCAATCTATCAGATGCAGAGTTCAAAACATTGGTTATAAGGATGCTCAAGGAATGTGGTAAGGACCTGAACAGCATAAAAAAAGATCCAGTCAGAAACCAAGGATACACTACTTGAAATAAAGAACAATTTACAGGGAAACAACAGTAGAGTGGATGAAGCCCAGAATCAAATCAATGATTTGGAACATAAGGAAGCAAAAAACAACCAATCAGAACAACAAGAAGAAAAAGGAATCCAAAAAAACGAGGATAGTCTGAGCACCCTCTGGGACAACTTCAAGAGGTCCAACATTCACATCATAGGGGTGCCAGAAGGGGAAGAGCAAGAGCAAGAAAACTAAAATCTATTTGACAAAAATAAAAGAAAAAATAATGAAAGAAAACTTCCCTAATTTATTGAAGGAAATGGACATGAAAGTCCAAGAAGCACAGAGAGTCCCAAACAAGATGGATGCAAAGAGGACCACTCCAAGACACATCATAATTAAAATGCCAAAGGTTAAAGATGAAGAGAGAATCTTAAAAGCAGCAAGAGACAGTTAACTTACAGGGGAGTTCCCGTAAGACTATCAGTTGACTTCTCAAAAGAAACTTCGCAGGCTAGAAGGGATTGGCAAGAAGTATTCAAAGTCATGAAAAGCAGGGACCTATAGCCATGATTGCTCTACCTGCAGCAAAACCATCATTTAGAATGGAAGGGAAGATAAAGGGCTTCCCAGACAAGAAAAAACTAGAGGAGTTCATCATCACCAAACCATTATTATATGAAATGTTAAAGGGACTTATTTAAGAAAATAAGATCAAAACTATGAGCAATAAAATGGCAATAAATACATATTTATCAACAATTGAATCTAAAAAACAAACTAAGGAAACAAAAAGAACAGAGGCAGAATCATGGATACAGAGAGCACTTTGATGGTGGTCAGATTGCAGGTGGGGGTGTAGGAGAAGGGGTGAAGAGGTGAGGGGATTAAGAAGTACAAAAAGGTAGTTACAGAATAGCCATGGGATGTAAAGTACTGTATAGGAAATAGAATAGCCAAAGAATTTATATGTATGACCCATGGACATGAACAATGGTGTGGGGGTTGCCTGAGGGAGTGGGTTTGCTGGGTGGGGGGTGGTAAAGGGGGAAAAATTGGGACCACTGTAATAGCATAATCAATTGAATATAAATTTAAAGTAGAAAGTGAAAAAAAGAAATAAAATATTAATTAAAAGTAGAATCTTAGTGGATTAGTCAAGTAGTAAATTAGGGCTGAAGAGAGAATTAGAGAACTTAAAAAAGATCTAGAAAAATTACCAAGATTACAGTCTAGGGCAGCTGTGTCCAACACTTTGGTGTATCTCAGCCATACTGGAAGAAGAGTTGTCTTGGGCCACACATTAAATACACAGACACAAATGAAAACTGATGAACAAAAAAAAGGTCCATGCATAATTTTCGTGATACCTGCCATCACAGATAAGCAAAAAAGTCTTCACATAATAACCCTAATTATGCAGTGGCCCTCTTAATAACCTTTTAAAATCGTTGAGCAGTTCCCAAGTTTGTGATCACTAATATAGAAAATGTACATATCTAAGTAATAAAATTTAGTATAAAACTTAGTAATAAAACTAAATAATGTTTTAAGTAAATTTACGATTTTGTGTTGGGCCGCATTCATAACCACCCTGGGCTGCATGTGACCCGGGGGCCGCAGGTTGGACACTCTTGGTCTAGAGAGACAAAGAAGTGCAAAAGATAAAATAGAAGTGTGAGAAAGTCTAACATGACTAATTAGAATTCCAAAAGAAAGAAACAGAAAGAATGAGGGAGGACAAAATTCAAAGATGTAATAGCTGTAAATTTTCCAGAATTGATAAAAAACAAGAATCTTCCAATTTAGGAATCCCAGTGGATCCTAAAAATAGTTAAAATGAAACCCAGTTTCAGACATATCAACATGAAAATACAGAACATGAAAAAAATATTTTTCATTAAAAGCAGAGAAAAAACTGGTCATTATAAATGAATGACAGGTAAAATGACAGCTAACTTCTCTACAACACAGTGGACATCGGAAGATGGTTGGAATGATATCTTCCAAGGACCAAGAGAAAATAGTTCTGACCCTGGAGTACTGAGGCAGATTAATAGTTGTCTCTCAATATCTGTCCTCTGCTTTTTCTTTTGGAATAAAGATCCCTGATTTTTAACTGAGCATATAAATGCCCAAAATGAAAACTACTTTTCCTAGCCTTCCTTACATGAACATTATCGGAGAAGTAGTGAAAGTAGTAATTTGTGTTGAACTCCAGCAAGTCAAAGGTTTTGCTTTAATGCAGTCAATTTTTAAGATAATAAGAAAAAAATATATGCAGCAACTGTCTTAGACACTGGGCATCAGGCAGCCCGGGACTATGATCCCTGATAGAAGCAACATGAATAAAGTGATCAATAAGATCACATAGGCCTTCTACAATTTCTTGGTCACAGCACAGAGAGGTGGTGATCCAAGGAGAACCTGGCAGTTTGGTTGAGTTGATGAGGTAGGGACATAAGCTTGGGGAGGCCAAGGCTGCTAGAATTTGCAAGGCAGAGTATTAGAGAAGAAGAAGAAATGTAGAGAAGGTGCTTGGGCATCTGCATGGGTTCCCTTCCAATGTCTGGCTGAATACTAACCTGTGCACGTGTGGCAGCTATACAAATGCACCTCTCAGAGCTTCAACTGCAGGGAGCGTAATTAACCCTACACCAAAAGAATTGCAAGAATTAGCTAGCTTACCACCAGGAACCAAGGAAATAACCCTGGATTCAGATTTTTAGGGTGTTTGATCGAAGAGACTGGAATATAAGCCTACATAAGTAAGAATTCATTGATTTGGGGGCACCTTCTCAGAACATGTTATTTATTTATTTATTTATCTATTTATTTATTTTTAAAGAAAGGAGTTGGGAAGAGTGGGTGACAGGAGGTTTGTGCTTATATTTTTAATTTAAAAAATATTTTATTTACTTATTTTTAGAGAGAGGGGGGAGGGAGAAAGAGGAGAGAAATGATGTGCGAGAGAAACATAGATTGGTTGCCTCTCACATGGCCCCAGCTGGGGTCCTGGCTTGCAACCCAGGTATGTGCCCTGACTGGGAATCAAACCAGTGACCTTTTGGTCCATAGACTGGTGCTCAATCCACTGAGCCACACCACCCGGGGCAGGGCATAAGTTTTAATACCCTAATGAGGACCCCTAAGAGGATGTGGCAGATTCACTGCTGGGGTGGCTCTTAGAAACCTGGAAAAATCTATGGCCAACACTCAGGGAAGCTGACATGCCTGAGGTTCTCTTATAGATGACAGAAGGCAAAAAGAGGCTAAGTGAAGTTGGCATGCTAGAATGAATGTGTTGCGTAAGACCAGAAGACCAACCAGAGAATAATGTTCCATGTGAGGACCCAGGGGACACATCATTCCCCAAGGCCATGAAGAATGCCATGGTGAAAGGAGGCCCAGGACTTGTACACTGAAAACTACAGCAGCAGAGACGAACGTGCTACCTCCCAACATGGCATTAGTCCTTGGGGAGACGAACCAGCTGCTTGATAGCAATCAAGTGTATCAGGCTCTTTCCAGCCTTTAAGGGCTATGGTTTCATCCTCACAGAGATAGATGCCTGATCTGAAAACTGCTATGCTCCCTCTCCCTTCCTCTCTTGCTATAAAATCTATTTAAAAATAAAATAAAAAAGCCAAAAAATGAATATTCTAAAAAAAAGGAATTGGATTATTGCCTTATACCAACAAAAAAGCAAAAGAAAACAGTAAATTGTGAACCAATTAACTATATTAAAAACTCAGGACCATTCTTCATCAGAAAAAAAGCAAGAAGGCTGGGAACTTACATAATTTACATTATTATATCTAGAATATATAGTAAATTCCTTAAAAAATCAATAAGGAAAAAGACCACATGGCTCCCTAAAATAAACAAAATACAGAATCAGGTATTTCACAAAAGAAGAAAGATGAATGGCCAATAAAGTAACAAGAGCCTTGGTTCATTAATAAGCAGGGAAATAGACATTAAAACCTCAGATTTCAGTTCTCAGTCTCACCCAGTTAGAAAAACTAATTGTCTACAGCAAGTGTTGGTGAGGATATGGAGCAATGGGATCTCTTATACATTGTTGGTGGGAGTGTATGTTGGGACAACCACTTCGGAAAATCCAGCATTATCTAGCAAGGTTGTAGATGGGCTTACCCTGTGCCCAGACGTTCCTCTCCTTTTGGTGTTTACCCGAGAGGAAGTCTTGCACATGGACCTCAGGAGATAAAGTATAAGGATGTTTCCAGCAGTGTTGTTTGTTATAAAAAAAACTGGAAACAATCCAAAAGTCCATCAACAACAGACTGGATAAATAAATATTAAAAATGAGTGAACTGCAACGACATGCATCAACCTTGATAAATCTCACAAACGCATTTCACCAAAAAAAGCAAATCACAGTATGGTTCCATGTGTATAAGTTAAAAACATGCAAAACTATATCTTAAAACACACAATATATGGGGTGTGTCCAGAAAAAGTCCAGCCATTGTTAATATAATGAGAACCGTTTGCACAACATTGATGTAACCTGACAGCCAAGAAGAGTGAACTGGAATGCGTATGTGTGAATAATGATGACTTCACTGTACTAGTCAGTGGGGGCGGTAGATGCTGTTAAGTGAGTATGTGTACTGTGTGGCTGTCACATTCCAAATGACTGAGCAGGTAGAGCAATGAATCTGCATCAAATTTTGCAAATTTTGCAAACATTTCTCTTTGGAAAGTGGATGATTCAGAAGGCCACAGCTATGGGTAACTGGTGATTGGCAGCTTCATCACAGCAATGCTCCCACTCATGCATCATGTCTCGTGCAGTTTTTGGCAAAACATCAAATTACCCAAGTGACTCTGCCCCTTATAGCCTAGGTTTGGCACTCTGTGACTTCCAGCTTTTCCCAAAACTAAAATCACGTTTGAGAGGGAAGAGATTTCAGACCATCGATGAGATTCAGGAAAATATGATGGGGCAGCTAATGACGACTGGGGGAACTATGTTCTGTATCTTCTTTAAGAAATGCCTCTATTTTTCATTTTACACGTCTGGATACCTTCTGGATAGACCTTGTATGATTAGATTATAAAGAAAGGCCAGGAATAATAAACACAAAATTCAGGATAGCACCTCTGTCTGCTGGGAATGCTTTCCATATACCTGGTTCTTCAGTGGAATTACTAATCACTTGCATTCAAGGGATTTTGTTTTATTATTACTATTTGAACATGCTAATTATATTTTTCCCAGCACATTTCATAATAAAAATATTTTAACATAAAAAGCAATTCTACCAGCTGAGGGTGGTGTGGAAATGGGTATTGTTCTTGAAAGTCAATCCAAGAAGGGCAGGACTCTTCCAGAACATCCCCACAGGCGAGTATCCACTTCTGTCTTCTCATTTTAAAAAAAATTTTATGTATACTTTCATTGTGAAGTAGTTCCGAAACACAAAAATGTATAGAGAATAATATAATAATCACTGATGTGTCCACGACTTTATGTGAAACTTTACAAAAATAGATTTGAAGCCCCTTGTGTAACCCTCCCCAATGCATTCCTCTTCCTGCATTTCAAATAACCACGGTTCTGAAATTTGTCATTCCCCTGCTTGTCTCCCTAATTTTATGTATGTACCTGTAACAGTTTGTATTGTATTGTTTGGCATGTTGGCACTTTATATAAATGGTATATTTCAGTACCTAACATTCTGCAACGTTTTGTTCCCCAGCCTTTTTTTTTTAAGTTTGTCTGTTGATATGGCAGGATTCTTTGTATCCAGTTTTAATTTGTTTCCGATGCTTCAAAAAAAATTATTGGAAATTTCAAATATATACAATAGTAGACAGTAACATAATGATCCCCTATGTGCTCATCACCCAGATTTAACAATTATAAACACATGGTCAGTTTTCTTTCATCTATTCCTCCACTGGTTTCTCCCCTTTGTATTATTTTGGAGCAAATCCCAGACATCATATAATTCTTCCCTAAATATTTCAATATGTATGTATAAAAACTAAGTCCTCTTTTCATAAAGATGTAATTATGTGCCTTTATAACAGCTATTAACAGTTTCTTAATATCATCAATTATCTAATCAGTGGTCAAATATCCATATTTCTCATATTTTTACATTCTTTTTGAATCAAGCTTCTGTTTTAATTTTTTGTTAATTGCTGATGGGCTACTCTGAGCAAGGCATTGAGCGAAGCCCTGCTGAACACGTGTGGGGCTCTCGCTCCACGAAGGGCAGCTTGCTCACTCCGCGCATGGGCGAGAATCTGGATTCTTCAGGTGGCTCATGGAGACCAACAGCCATGTCCACAGATGCCTGCTTTGTATGTCACTGATAATCATTTAATTCTGTTATCACGTTGGGTTTTGTCCCTTTTATAGACCTTATATAAAGAACTCCTATAACAAATCTTTCTTCTTAACACCCTATTAGATGGTTATGCAGTTACTCAATATGTATTATATCAAGTAAGATATAGATAGTACTTCTTTGTTTACTAATAATTCATGCTAAGCAAATAGTGATTTCTGTCATCTTATCATCCTTGCTCTTCCCTGAAACTGAAGAAGGGTGTGGTATGAGACGAAAAAGTGAGGCGATAATCAAATGAGATAATGTACGTGGAAGTAGGTTATAACCCATAGGTGCTATATGAAAGTAGTTTTAACAGAACAAGCAGTCCTCGTATCTCATTGACATTTTGTACTCACTGTACTTACACCTTCCCCTTAGTGCACCTGTTTTACATGCTGGCTCTCGTCCAGCATTTGGGTTTTGTAGGCTGGCATCCTCAGCTGCATCCATGGTGCAGTCTCGAAAGCGTTGCTCCCATTGTTGGCAAAGTGGTGCTTTTGTTACAATTTGAGTATTTTACAGGGCTCTCTTTTTGTAAAAAAAAGAATTATCTGAGGTGGAAAAATGAGGCTGCTGATACTAGTGACTAGAAGCACAGCTCTCATGAAGTGTTATTGTTAAGACAAAATGAGTTCCTCAGGGGCACGAGGAGCAGTGGATCTTTAGCCTCACCTGGAACCTTAGTCACATGCCAGAGGACATACTCAGTTGTGAAGAAAAGAAAAAATAAGAAAATACCTACAAATGCTGGAAATAACTTGTTTCCAGCTACTGCGATTCAAATGTGAGATGTAATTAGGGATTTTATAATGTTTTCAGTTTTCTGGGAATGAACTATCCTTAAAACATTTCAGCCCATTGTTGGACCACACATTTGACTTTTGAATACGTTTCGGAAACATAAAACTGCCACAGCTAAGGAAAGCTTTCTCTTCCATAGTTGCCCGAGACGAGTGAGGAAACCAGCCTCGTCCTGCCCCAAGGCCGTAGTCCTCAGCCAGGCAGGAGGAGAGGCTGGCATGTGAAAAGGGGTAATGGGCTTTGCCCAGGAGAACAAGCCAGTCCTGTTTCTTTGGCAGCCCAGAGCAATAATTTCATGAGGAGCCATGTCGCTGACACGTACCCAGTACACATGGTCAAAATATGCTGTCCAGCTGCATTGTTTCCTGCTGTAGGAGGTGTTCTCTTCTGATACTTGGGTGGGGCAGGATCCTGAGCAGTCTCACTGAAGTGTTGTTGACCCTGACAACCTGGCACTGACTTACAGTGTCATTTAGTACAAGACAGAGGTAGGACCTCTGCGGTTAGGACTGTCAGCTTTCTGTAGCTGAAACCCAGGGGTTGTCACTGGCCTCATGGTCTTGACTATCTGTATGCAGGGTGAGCAGAGGCAGCATGGATGTGCAGCCTTCACCATCTGTTGGGCCCCTGAATTACAAATACACCAAGAATGTGCATCCCAACAAGGAAGCTAGAAGTGCTTTAGCCTTGAGCCATATTTTAGATCCGACACTGGGTATTTATGTTGGCAAAAGCTTTGGGAGCAGAGGAAGTCGTAGTGTGAGCGTATCACTTGAATCTGACAACATGACTAATATTACTTTTCCCTTGATAGTCCCCTAAACTCAGCTGTGTTCAATTGTATCCCTATATTTGCTCTCAAGGTAAATTCTCTTTTTTTAAGATTTTATTTATTTTATTTTTAGACAGATGGGAAGGGAAGGAGAAAGAGAGGGAGGGAAACATCAGTGTGTGGTTGCCTTTCACGCACCCCCTACTGGGGACCTGGCCCGCAACCGAGGCATGTGCCCTGACTGGGGAATCGAACCTGGACCCTTTGGTTCGCAAGCTGGCACTCAATCCACTGAGCTACACTAGCCAGGGCTCAAGAGGTAAATTCTGTTTAGTAGTAGGAAAAAAAGTCCCTGGGTGAAAATTAAGGTTATGCTTGGAGATTCTTCTGTAAAATAGACCCTCAGAGAAATAATATCATAACAATGATAATGAGCCATAGCTTTGTACAACAAACATCACTGAATTGTGTTTTTTTTTTAGATTTTATTTATTTATTTTTAGAGAGAGGGGAAAGGAGGGAGAAAGAGAGGGAAACATCAAGGTGTGGTTGCCCCTTGTGTGCCCCCAACTGGTGACCTGGCCTGCAACCCAGGCATGTGCCCTGACTGGGAATTGAACTGGCTACTCTTTGGCTCGCAGGCTGGCACTCAATCCACTGAGCCACACCAGCTAGAGCTGTTTTTAAGTTGCCAATGCCTACTTGCTAACTAGATTGTGAGCACTTGTATGGCAAAGAACCAAGTTTTCTTCATCATTCATTCCCCATGGCATTTGGTACATGGCAGAGATTCAGTAAAGTGGAACAGAGATGAATGTCTAAATAATAATAGTAATCCAAGGGAGAAAGTAGTTAGTACTGAGAAAGAGCTATTGATGATCCGTGGAATCCCAGAGGAGAGAAATAAGACTTACAGCTGGGGGAACTAAAAAGGCTTCAAGGGGTGGTGGCTCTTGACAGATAGAAGGATCTTAACAGACTGAAATAACAGCTATCATGTACTGAATGTTTATTATGTGCCAAGCACTGTGCTAAGCATTTGACATGCTTAAATCAATTGAATCCTCAGTCTTTTGGCCCAGGCAGATTAAATGATTTTTCATCAAAGTCACTCAGCCGGTAGGTGACAACCAGGATTCAATCCAGTCTGACATGAAAGGGCTGCTACACTCTTATTCTAGAAAGTGAATTCAGTGGTTCGGTGTTTGGAAAAAACATGAACTATGTTCTAAAAACATCTACTAGTTTTCCTGGCTGGGTCACTCAGTTGGTTAGAGCACCATTCTGATACACCAAGGTTGGGGTTCATCCCCAGTCAGGGCATATACAAGAACCAACTAATGAATGCATGAGTTAAGTGGAGAAATGAACTAATCTCTCTCTCTCTCTCTCTCATCAATAAATTAAAAAATATTAATATAAACATTTACTTAGTTGATGGCTGGGGAATATGTGGAGAGCAGAGAGCAATGGAAATAAGGTGGTTTCAGGAAGATGGAACAGAGTTCAGAGAACCTGGAATGCTATACTAAAGAATCGGTGGTTTTTGGAGGGTGATGGAAGCATTAAATGCCTATTACTGCATTCAATATATGCAGTAAGAAGACCACTCGGTGAGAGGGGACGAGAAAAGAGGCATAAAGACCATGGATAGTTATTGCAGAAGATGGGCAGGACTGAAAAGACGTGCACAGCCTCAAAAATGTAATTTCCTCCTGCGAGCCTAGTTGGGATTGTTTCATTTTAAGAAAAACAAGAACAGAAATATGTTAAAATTGAGACTCACAAAGCACATAAATTAGAGAATAATTATTAGCTTTACAAAACGTGCTCTATTGAAAAGTTTTAAAAATAGGATTAGGTTTAGCGAGTATTTTGCACATAAATCTTTGGGAATGGCATAAACCAACCTAAGTTTATGTAATCTTAAAGGAACGTTTGTCAATCAACCATCACAAAGGAATATATAGAACATGTATATATCCCTTAGAACAACCCCCCCCTTTTTTTCACAGGACTCTACTTTCTCTTCTAACCCTTATGAATGCCACTAAAAGTTGTTATGTGTCCAATAAATTCCTAAAATATTTCTAAATGAACAGAAACCAAAAGAATTAGGCATTGGAAACTCTCAGAGGCTGCTGCTTCTGCACAGTGTTCTGGGTCTCTAAGTAGTTCCCTTGCCCATGCACTCACCCACATTCCTGAGCTGTGTGTCGCTTTGAGGCAACGTGTGACATGACATCATGACGCTGGCTAATTACGTGGAATATCCACTCATCCAAAGGGAATTGCTCATAAGGAGGCAGGCTCTCGAATCTTCCTTTTAGAGGGATTTAATCCCATGATTCCCCATCCTGAAGTGCAGAATGAACAAATAATAAAAATTAGGCTGACTGTGAGATTGCCTCACCCTCCTTCTGAGGCCTTATCAGCAAGGCTGGAGACATGTGTAACCACAGAGCCTGTGGGAGTGGGAGTATTTCACATCTCCCCCCTGGTCAGCGTTTTTCATCTGCCGCTTAAAACATGAGCACTTGGAAATTATGAAATTATTCATTTCCAGTGTGGAACTGATTATGCTAAACATGAGTGTTTTATCTTTTAGAGATACATATTGAATATTTATAGATGACACTGTATGATGCCTACTATTTGCTTCAACATAGCACAGAATGGAGGAAGTCACTGGGGGTGCAAATAAAATAATAAGGGCCATGAGGTGGTGATTGTTGAAGCTGGATAATGTGTGCGTGGGTGATAATTATACTCTTCACTATATAAATTAGTGAATAATTATTAGCTTTACAGAAGGTCTACCTTTATATATGTTTGAAATTATACATAATTTTAAAATAATCACTCTAGGAGAGAGCAGAATTAGTAATGCTTAGATTTTGGGTTGAGTATTGTAGCAAAAAAGGAGAAATACTGATGGATTATTTCTAGAAGAATGTGCATGCCCAGTAATTTCTCTTATTTTTAATTTTTATAATTTTTCAATTACAGTTGACATACAATATTATATTAATTTCAGGTGTACAACATAGTGATTAGACATTTCTACAACTTACCAAGTGCCCCCCTGAGAAATCTAGTACCCACCTGACACCATGTACTCATCTAGTTATTACAATATTATCAACTGTATTTCCTATGCCGTACTTTACAGCCCCATGATTATTTTTATAAGTGGTAATTTGTACTTTTTAATCCCTTCACCTTTAGTAATTTTTGTTCTTAATGCATAGTACACTATTCTGTCCATCATCCGTCTGCCAGACTACGCAGACTCTGAGGAGCTGTGATTCACGTCCTGGACATTTGCCTGAGCCTTTTATCTGTATTCCTAGAGCTTTCCCACCTCCAGCTTGCCTCTTCCATTAAATTAGGAGCCATGGCAGGGCCTTCCATGTAACCAGCCCCTCACCCCATGGCCCAGAATACTATGATCCCTCAAGAATGACCGAAACAACGCTGCCTGGGTGGCTCCGCTGGTTAGCACATCAGCGGGATGCAGCAAGGTGTGGGTTCAGTCTCCAGTCAGGGCACGCACAAGAATCAACCAATAAATGCATGAATAAGCAGAACAACATATCAGTATCTCTCGCGCTCAAAATTTGAAAAATTTTTTAAAGAATGATAAAATAAAGTGTTAAGAGGTCAAAGAGTGTAAACCAGTATTTTTCAAGGCTTGCAAAGGGATGGTGATTATCTATATGTTCATTTATGTGTCAGAAACATGAGTTCAATTCAGTCAATAGTAATTCTCTCAGAAGCTAAGAGGAATAAATACATAATACTTTTTCTTCTCGTAAAACAGAAATAATCTAGTCTCAGGGTAGAGAGGAGGAGAAAAGGTGGGGAATGGGGATGAGAATGGCAACAATGTTCCCGAGTGACCCAGTGATTGTTTCAAACTTCATTTTTAAATGGTAGGGTCTGGACCTGTCCCAGGTGGGTCTGCGTCTTACTGGTGTGGCAGCAACACTGCTCTAATTCTACTGAGCAGGTGAAATGGATGCCAGAATCTTCTGTGGCAACTGCTGCCCCTTTTCCTCTTTTCACATAGAGTTCTAGAAAATGTTATTGTTGAAAAAGGTCATAGCATCATTTGAAAGGTTATCCTTTAAAGGCCCCGAATGCAACAGGGCTCATGCTAGAACCCAGGTCTCAGTCCTGCTGGCCAACTCCCCACCTCCCCCCAAGTCCTATACAGATGTACCTTTGAAGTTTGTTTTGAAAAATTTCATCTGATAGAAATTAAGGGATAGGTTGAGTGCCTCATTTAAGAACTCTAATCTCCAGTTTGGGCTTTCGAAAGGAAGCTAGGGGAGGGTGGCTTACCTTTTAAACAACCTGCTAAGATGACCGAGTGAACTGCTATGGGGAAGTGGTGACGTGGTCAGCGCTCTCTGGACTCTCACACTGAAACTGGAACTACACCCCTGTTTAGGAAATAAAGGAGGAAGTGCAGCAGGTTCATCAGTGTTGAAGGAGCTGGTATGCGGAGCTAGGATTCCTGAGCTGTTGGCTGAGGCAACACAGGGAAAGTTTCTCATGCATGGGTGGGCCCCAGCACAGTGGCTGGGAGCTGCTGGCTGTTGGGCTCTGTGCTCTGCCGAGCTCATGGGGAACAGCCGTGATTGTAGTCTCCGCTGGTGCTGTTCAGCACCTTCAGGAAGTTTTCTTCAGGAGAAAGCTTTCATGGCAGTTCTGCATGGATAATTGGCAAATATGACTTCGACACTACAGGCAAGACTTATTTGATTATCTGACAGTTTCTTCCACTCAGTGGACTTTAACATTTAAGCTTCCCTTCCTCGTCCCCCTAAAAGTGGTTAAGAAAATGAAAAAAGCCCACAAGAGTTCAGGGGGGGTAGACACAGCAGGTGATTTGAGCTCCTGGAATCCTAGACAGGCTCTCAGCCCTGCTTTTCCCTCTAGGAACAGGTTCTTGTTCAGTTAAGAATAGTAAAAAATTCAGCTTGCTAGAGCATCTGGCTACTCTGCTGAAGCATGACCAGATCTAAAAGGAAGCCTGGTCATTCCGTTTGCAGGTAGGCTGGCCAGCCTGAAGTCTAGACTACGCAAGGCCTCCTGCTCTGTCTGCTCCTTGAAGGGCTCTGGGAAAAGATGAAGTTCCCATCCTCTTGCCCGTGGCCTCGTCCAGCCTGTGTTTCCTCTTTTGTCAAATGCTTCATCAGGTGTCGGCTGAAGTCTCCCTTGCCTTAATTTGGGCCCATTTCTTCTTGATTAGTCATCTGGTGACACAATAACTTCTTGATCATTATTGATTTTTTGTGAGTTTTGAGCCTGTCAGAAGAAAGGTACTTTTAAATCCAGTGAACAAATATATAAACAAACAAACACAGAACACCTTAGACTTGGAATCAAGTAGGACAGGGGCTGGGAAGGGTGGCCTCAGAATCCAAATCCAATCTGAGACCTTGCAGTGAGCTACAGGAGCTAACTCTGGTCTCCACCATTCTCACACACCACCAGCCCCCACCTCCACCTCCCCCAGCAACCGCGTTTAAAGTATACAATGTGTTGATTTGATACATTTATATATTGCAAAATGATTACCGGCCACATCACATCACATAACTATCATTTCTTTTTCTTGGTCTCCATCATTCTTAGTGATAAAAGAACAGGCGCCTGGACTGACAAAGCAGGGAGCGAAGCTAATTCTGAATTCATATGGAGTAGAAGCCACACCAGGTCTCTTTAAAGGGAACGTCCACAAGCCAATGACATGGGTTAGTGACTTTTAGGATACAGGAGTGCAGATCTAACTGAGACACTGGGCAAAGAGGTGTGTGGGGGATGTATTTCTGGTACGGGGGTGGAAGGGGAGAAGCTACGCTGGAGCCCCCTGAGAAGGATAAGTCGAGCCTCACTGGATGGTGGGTGACTTGTCCTGGGTGAAGCAGCCAGGCCATTTGTGACCCTCTGGATCCTTCCTGTCACATGACAAGCATCTCCAGGTATTAACTTTTGCGCCCCTTTCTGAGTGCCACACTTACATTACGGTTTTTATGTCACAGGCTCACTTGGCGGTCGCTATTTTCCCAACACTGATGTTTATTAATTGCACACGGTTGATTTGTGCTTTCATTCCGGTGTGTGGTTTCAAAGCCCACCTCCTTGCTTACTTACAATTGTAAGAGTAGTGACAGTGGTATCCAGTGTGGTTCACATCCTTGCTTTAAGGGATGCTTCTAGCTCCCAGATGTGAAGTCATCACCAAACTTCGAATCTTTCCAGCTGAGGCCCCAGACAGCTTGAAGCAAAGAGAAGCGATCTCCGCTGGGTCTGCTCTGAATTCCTGACACATGGAATGCAAAAGCACAACAAATTGGTGATGGTTTTATGACATTCAGTTTGTTATACAGAAATAGTAATTAAAAGACCTATTATCTTCAACAACACCAAAAAGTAGAGCAATAAAAAAAAGGGAGGGGGACTGTTATAAATTAAAATTTCTAAAGTTATAAACTAAAAAAGACAAAAGAGGTAATTCAGCAAATATAAATGACATTGTTTGGCTATTAAACTATTACAGAAAGACAGGAAAATCAGCTTCATGAGATTTCTGACTGGACACTAAATGTTATCAAGGAATTATCGTTCATTTTAAAGATGTGATATAGTGGTAATTGAAAAAAGAGCCTTTATTTCTTATATACATACAGAAGTATTTAAATACAGAAATATCTGTGATTTGCTTTAAATTGGTTTTAAAATAGAGATGAGGGAGGGATGTGGTACACATGAAACAAGATTGCCATATGTTGATAATCACTGAAGCCAGGTAATGGGTAGATGGAGGTTTGTTATATTACATTTACTTTTGTGCATATTTGAAACTTCCCACAAGAAAAAGTTTGACAAAAGGGAGAGTAGGGGCACTGACTTGTCCTCTGTCCCAGTCTTCCAGGCTGCGGTTATGTGTTAACACGTGCCAATCATTTAAATAGATCGCTCCTCTTATAAACATGACTTATATGTGTTCCCGGAGGCTTCTGGAGACCCAGGACCTTAGGTCGATGTTGGAATTTCAGTCAGAGAAACAGAGGAGCAGAGGAAAGCATATTCTTTTTTTCTTTTTAATCCTGACTTGTGGATATGTTTATTGATTTTTGGTGTACGGAATGATGCTACAACCAACTGAGCCACCCAGCCAGGGCAAGCATTTCCTTAGGCAAATGTTTTAGGCAATCCTCAAATCAGTATAATTTTTGGTGGCTAGAATTCCCCTTGGAGACAGAATTCGCTTCCCTGACAACCCCTAACCCAGCACCAGGTACACAGGGAGACATCCATAATTTCCTGGAGAATTGACTCGAATTTAGAAACCTGACTGTTCAGAATTAATCCATCAGCTGACTCCGAAGGTTAGATAGTTTTCAGTTTCGAACCTTGAAATATGTCTGTCAGCAGAAAGACAGGCAAATGGACTACATGTTGCTATGCAGACGACGTGTTTTGGAAAGTCCTTCTGTTTGCCTGTGGATTCTCTCCCTTGAAGAAAAACTATTAACTCATGCTGCAGCCTGCTGCTCTCTGCTTGGTTTTGGCTATGTCGCTAAGCCCAAAATAGAAAGTTCTTTTATTGCAGAGCAGGGAAGGAGATTTAAATTTATCAATTCAAATAACAAAGGGCAGCATTATACTGGCTTTTCTCGGGTTGGGGGTGGCAGAGAGAGAATGCCTGCTTCATCAAGGGGTGATCTGACACTGGCAGGGGCTGGGACCAAGAGACAAGCCTCCACTGTGGTAAGCTGGGCTTGTTTCCCATCCTGGCCCTTCTCACTCCCTCCTTCCAACTGGTCACCTCTTTTAGGACATGGGAAAGCAACTAAGCCACTGGGGAAATGTCAATGAAGTCATCAGACTGGGCACAATTCTCTGAGCCCAGTCCCTTCTCTCTCAGGTTTTACCTTGCCACAAAGTTAAACAGCAGTGAGATGTCATGTTTTCCTGTCAAATGGTCAAACATTTTCAGTGATCTCTAGGGTTGAAAGGGTTTGGGGAAACTGCCATTCTCAGACTTTACTGAAGAAAGATACCTTGACTGATCCAACTGTCAGGAGAGCAACGTGACAACGTGGATCCATCGTGAACTAGAGGCTGTGGGCTTAGAGGATCTCACCTACGTTGCTGGGAGTATAAACTGGTTTCCTTGACAAACTCTTGTACAACAGGGGACATTTACAGTAATGTCCATAGCATCGGTGTGAAGAGGAGCTAAATCCTAGAAACTGTGCACTTGCCCATCAGGGGAGGGTGGATGATAAACTGTGGTGTAATTTATACATTGGAGTATTTTACATCAGTCAGAGTAAAGTACAGTGAACCCTGGCTGGGTGCTTAGTTGGTTGGCGTCATGTCAAACACCAAAAGTTTGTTGGTTCAATTACGGCACATACCTAGGTTTTGGTTCAATACTCTATTGGGGCATGTATGGCAGGCAACCAATTGATATTTTTCCCTCAGGTCGATGTTTCTCTCCTCCACCTCTAAAAATCAATGAACATACTTTGGGTGAGGATTAATTTTTAAAAATGAACTACAGTGAAATTCAATGATAGGATAAATTTTAGCAAAGTAATATTAAGTTTAAAAAGTCCGGAAATATTATATATAGCATGATATTCTTTTTATAAAGCTAAGAACAATTCTTAAAATTATATTTTAGAAATATATAAGATAGAGTAAATACTTATATGAAAATAAAAAGCATGGAAATAAAGAGATAGCCTTGGCTGGTGTGACTCGGTTGGTTGGAAAGTAGTCCCATAAAGTGAAAGGCCGAGGGTTCCATTCTCAGTCAGGGCACATGCCTGGGTTGCAGGTTCAGTCCCCAGTAGGGCATGTATGAGAGGCAGCTGATCACTGTTTCTCTCATACATCGGTGTTTCTCTCCCTTTCTCCCTCCCTTCCTCTCTCTATAAAAATCAATTAAAATTTTTTTCAATGACTATTTTTAAAAAATGAAATGAAGATTAATTCAGTGTGGTTCCCTTGGTTGGAGAGCACAGGGAGATGGGGTGGAAGACCTACTGCTTATTGCTGAGGTCCTGCCTTCTGTTTGGGGTTGTGGATTTACATGTACTGATTACATTATTGAAATTAATGAATTTGTCACCTAAATTAATAAAATCAGGCCATCAAGTACCAATCATAAGAGTGTGTGATGAACCGAGGATTATGGTTAATCCAATTAACAAAGCAGAAAAGGAAGTTATATGGCCTCCAGCACTGTCGTTCTACCTTTAAACATTTATCTTAAGGACTAAACAGAAATGCACGCAAAAATTTATGAACAAGGACATTTATCATGGTATTTATAAATATAAAAATAGGAAACAATCTAAGTACCAAACTGAGGAATTAGTTATATAAATTAGGTTACATCAATATGCTTGGAAAATAAATATTTGAAAACCAGGTAGTCTTTTAAAAATATTATTCTTTTGTTTTTTTTAAAAAAGATTTTATTTATTTTCTATAGAAAGGGAAGGAAGGGAGAAATAGAGGGAGAGAAACATCAATCAGCTGCCTCTCACATGTCCTGCAACTGGCGACCTGGCCCACAACCCAGGCATATGCCCTGTTGAACTGGGATGCTCAACCCACTGAGCCACACCAGCCAGGGCTAAAAATACTACTTTCTAACAGTATGTAAGTATATGGTAAAATGCTTGTATTAGTATTAGTAAAACAGGTTACAGAATAGACATATATAAAATGAATACATTTTTAAATTTCCCATAAGTATAAATAGGCACACATAGAAACACACACAAAAAATATTCTGGAAAGATTATATATTCCTCAAAACACTCATCCCTGGATTGCTTCTTCCTTATGCCTGTCAGTAGTTCACAAATTTTCTACAGTAATTATTCTTTTAACAATCAGAAATAATTTTATTATAAAAATGATGTTAATAATAATAGCTAATGTAGATGGAGTACTTGTTATATGCTAAGAACTTTGCATGGGTTAATTTATTTAAAGCTTAAAATAGCCCTGTGTTGATGGTACTATTATAATCCCTGTCTTCCAAATGAAGATACTGAGGTTTGGGACATTAAATAACTTGCAGGAAGACACAGAAGTCACAGGAAGTGGTGCATTGAATTGGACTTCTAGGGGGCTCTTCAAAGGGTGGGCCCAAGAGTAGGATCTTGGTCTACCTGATGCAGTGATGGCTCCACTGAGGAGAATGATGCCTCTGAGAATAGTACCGGGAACAGAATAACCCAATCTGGAACCTGCAATCCACAGAGAAAGAGAAAAGGGTGTCTGAACCAGAGCCCATATAAGGCAGCCAACCATCTAACATGGGGAGGGCAGACATGGGGAGACTTGGGGGAGCTCCTGGGGGTGTCTGATGAGCCTTTGTGGGAAAGAAGATCCCAGTGACTGGAAAACTAATTGGAGATCAGGGATGTTTTACTCATGGCTCTTGCCTGCTCTGACTTCCACTAACCGCTGTAGCATTGATGTCGAGAGAAGGAGGGTGCTTCTAGGTGCACCTAGGGATGGGACAGAGCCAGGAACTTAGCTGCGGTCTCCTCTCATCACTCATGCTTTAAATATAAGCTCTGATGTGATCAAGGCGCCAGAGATAAAACGCCTTTCTCAAGCTAAGCAGGCAGGATCTGGTATCCAAATTGGACAAGACAGTGGAAAATAGACTCAGGGGGAAAAAATCCTTGGCCTCAACACTACCACATGGGAGTTGAAGAATTTGACACCTTAACATCGTAGAATAAACAAATGTGGGCATGGTTTCCTGTGCTTTCTTCAAAACACCTAGAATAGATATGATTTAAGAGGGAATGATTCTAACATTTCTTCTTAGCTAAGGAATTCTGGATTATCTTTCAAGATGTAGCTCAAGCATCAGCTTCTGTGAAAATACTGCCGAAGCTGGCCCGAACAAGAAGGCCATTCCCCTTCTGTACATGTTTAATAAGTGATTTGTTTACCTGTCGGGTTGTCTGTCTCCCCTTGCTGGGACATAAGCTCAGGGGACTATGTGTTATACACCTTCAGGTTTTTTCTGCTTTCCCTGCACCTCTTCCCATCACCTTGCCCCGTCATGCATCCTTATGTCTGCCATGTGGTAAGTGCTAATTAAATGTGGCTGTTGGAATAGAAAGCTATCGAGATTTGGGTGTGTCTTACAGTAATTCCCAGAGCTGGGAATTCAACCCCTTTTTGCATCTCTGATACTGGAGAGGATCTGATGAAAGCTAACAGCTTTGCCCTAGGAAAAAAGTACATGCGAAAGAAAATTCCATTTTACGGCAGTAAATACACACATACACACCTCAACACACAAGTATGTGTAGGCAAAACAGGGAAAATCTAAGGTGGGAGAATTGTCACTGTCAATAACCCAGTTGTAATTCTGTACCATAGTACTGCGAGATATCACCCCTGGGAACCTGGAAACTCTGTGAATTATTTCTTACATTACATGTGAATCTGAAATTACCTCAATAAAAATAGCAATAAAAAAAGAAAATTCCTATACATAATCATTTGGGAGTTGATGGATCTTCTGAATCCCCCCATTAATCCTAACTTGAGAAGTCCCCAATACAGTCAAACTTGTACAGTGTTGGAGGGGAAAACGTGTGCTCAAGGTCATAGAGGTTGTTGGTGGCAGAAGCTGGGATGACCCAAATCTCCCTTACACTACAACTAGTTCCTGGGAGGAAGGGAGTGTGGTCCACATGGTGGTGGTCAGTTGACTTAAAGGCAAAACAAACCAATCAGGGCAACTGATGTTCTCCGACATGGGGTGAGCAGGGCAATTTGTTTTCAGAATAGTTTGGTCTTTGTTTCTTTTTGTTTCCTAGGCTGCCTATGCTCAGCCTATGGGTTGGGAAGAAACTCATTCCCAAAGAAGGTGGCTTGGGAAGGTGGAGCCCAGGGACCAGCAGCCTTTTTTATTCTGATTCCAAAAGAGGAAGGAAGCTGTACCTATGGGTCATCCAATGGGCTGGACAAATGGAGGAGAGGAGAACATGAAAGAGGGTCATCAGGAGAAGACAGCAGAAGGGCACAGGACGGGCAGAAGGCGGTGGAGGAGGGTGTAGGGCAGGAGTACCTAGGGAGTAGAATTGATGGGGTGGGCTGGATCACAGGCCACTCGCTAAGCTGCAAACGTTAAGGATCCTGGCTATTGCTCTATCCTTGGAGATTGCTAGGCATTGAACGTGTCGGATGCTCCAATGCTCCAGGTCTTCCTTTCATGAAAATCACTTGTGACCTGATGTTAAATGCTGTCTAGTAGTTAAGAGCTTGGTCACTGAAGCCAGGCTGTCTAAGTTTGAACCCCAGCAACTCTACTTACCAGTTATTTTGCCTTTGTACAAGTTACTTAATCTCTTTATGCCTCAGTTTCATCATCTGTTAAAATGAGTATAATAGTATCTACAATTATTACTACTAATAATAGTAAACTGTGAGGAATAAATCATATAATACATGGAAAGCACTTAGAAAAGTACTTGACACATACTAAGTGCTTAATAAATGCTGGCCTTGTCATTGTTACTATTTGACAGTCTCATTTCCTCTTGCTTGTTCCTTCAAAGATGGAGGCAACTGATTAGCATCCTTCCTCTAAGAACCAATTATCTATCACCCTGTAGGCACTAAATTACCCAGCAGCTATCTCTTTTCTGTTTCTTCTTCTGTTTGTGAACCCAACTCCCTTACTATCCACCATGTTCAGAATTTAGGGATGAGCACATAAGCCCCTGAAAATCGAGGGGGTGTCCCTGCCTAGTGTTCCGTCTAACAGCTTAGGGAACAAATACCCCTGTGTGGGGGAAAATTTCTTTCTTTCCATCAGACAGGAGAGCGCTATGACCCTATCTTTGCAAATACATTTCAAAGCTCTGCTCATATGCCTCTATGCCTGTAAATCCACCTGCTTCGGGAATCTGATTTCTAAATCTTGCCTGGAATCAAGCCAGAGCACTGGTAAACTGGATAATCTGGAAAATAAAGAACAAAATGTAAACAGATTTTTCCCTCTGGCTCTCTGCAAAATGCCCCCCTCCTCCACAGTGTTTCTGGGAGTTTTTAGGGAACACCTCACATGGGTTCGCCAGTAAATCTTCCATTCGCACCCCTCAGCTTGGACAGGTGCCAGGTCTATGTTCTGTTCCCCCAGACTCTAGGCACTCCCAGTCCAGAGAGACCTGGAGTCAGGAAAGAAGACTCTTCAAAGGGTGTGCAGCTTGAACTGGTCTGGAATGACAAGCAGTGTTCATACAGCTACAAGGGACAATTTAGAGAGCAGGGACAGGCTGAGCAAAGAGGCAAAAGAGGAACAAAATGGATGAGTATAACACTGATCTGGGAGAGGGAGGAGCCAGCTTAGTGAGAGGGAAGACAGGAAAAAAGGTTATATTGAAATGCTTCGCAGGAGCCACATGAGAAGGCCACAGGCGAGGTGAGACTTCTTTTCACAAGAAAGTGGGGGTCCTTGAGTAATATTCCAGGGCACAGTGGAATGTTTAACAGAATAGTTGCTACATGTTCTTTGGGCCTAGAATTCCCCTGAGAGGTACCTTGTCATGTTTACTCAGATATTCTGAAGATTTTCTTTGCACAATTATAAAAGCAATGTTTTCATTACAGGTGAATCAAATAACTAGAAAGAAAATTTTTTAAAATCCCACTCATCAGAAGCAATTGATGTTAATACCTCACTGTGTATCTTTCTAAAGTCTTCTATACACACATATTTATAATACATATTTCATAAAATTAGGGTTATAGAACACATGCTATTTTATAGGGGATTTTTCAGTTAATAACATATTTTGAATAATGTTCTATGTCAATAAACACTCCTCTGATAAGATTTTTAATAGGTTCAAAGTTGGTGACAGTATTCTTAAGATTTACTCAGTCTTCTGGAGTGATAAACTTTGCCTTCCATTCCAGAGACTTTTTTGCCCCTGTAACAGAGAAAAATATTTGCTCTGTAACTGAGAATGGTATCTGGACCTCAGGGACATTGTCATTTCTTTATTTCTTTTTTTTTCTTTTTCTTTTTCTTTAGCCAAACGGTAGTAGCTGTTATATCTATTACGAAGTTCTGGGCCACAAAATTTTGGCCATATTTATAAAATTATAATTTCAGGTGAAGGGGCAAGAAAGTTTAATTTTTCTGAAAACCACGAAGGAGAGGAACAGGGCTGGATACCAATGAGTTGCATCATTACACATCCTGAGTCCAGACATCTTTTGGTTATTGGGCAGCAGAAAAGTTGGCAGGTTTCTCATGGGCAGAGCCACCAAGATGTTGCCTACTCAGGCCTTTATTCTGGGGCTCCTGGGGCATACGACTTGGTGCAAAGAGCATATGTCAGATATGGCACCCTTTTCAGGTATGAGTCTGAGCCAACAGGAGCATAAAACTGACCAGCAAATTCTTGGTCAGTTTTCTTGGTATTAATTCTTGGATTTATTCCTAAGCAACTTTCCCTCTACATAACAAGCCTTCTGAATGTTTGCTTGATAGCAAGGGAAGAGTGGTGTTCTTTTTGTTCCATCTCTCTCTATTTGCTTGAATTTCCTCCGTCATCCCCACTTTGTCCAATGGCTTTGTGTCTATATGATGTTTTTGATACCATTGCTTTGTTTCTAAAGAACAATATGCATTTCATGGCAGACAACTGAAGGGCTCCAACTGGCATTAGAGGATTTTAGAATCAGAGACCACTTAGAAATAATATCTAATATTTACTAGACATTTATTATATACTATTTGGTGTTTTATGTTTATATAATTTCCTTTAATTCTTGGAAGAACCCTGTTATTTGGCTATTACAATTATTCCCACTTTATAAGAGAGAAAACTTGAGACTCAGGAAAGTTAGGTAACTTGCCAAACTTCACATACCTAGGACGTTAGTTGCAGAACCAGAATTCGAACCAGGTCTAGCTGATTCCAGAGCCACTTCTTACCTACACAGCTCTACTTTCTGTCTCAGTAAGTTTTGAAGTCAGGGAACTGGAAGGAACAACAAAATAAACCTAACGTAAGGCCAAAGGAATGGCTGACAAGATACATCTCATTCCTTCTCCATGTTTAATGTCAATTTTTATACCTTGGCTAACATTATGCAGCTATTTGCTCAAGGTTATCTTCTTCCTACCCCACCCCCATCATCAGATGGTTTTTATTTATAGCTATGTTTAAACATCATAGGCACACTTGTACTTGTTGTATACGGAATTTGTCATCTGAGCAAGGATTCTTTCTCAAAGTATTTTTGCTTTACTCATTCTCTGGTTTTTTCCAAGAAACTACAAAAAATTTTTTTGGTTTGCTTGTAACTTTTTGTTCCAACTATTCCTCAGCTCTAGAATCGAGGTCAGGCCAATTAGTCAAGACCAAATTAATAACCCTGCATTTTCAGATCCATTAGCTTACTTTGAGTTCCACAGAGTAAGCAAACATTCTAGATTTCTTCTAAAGACATTCTGATTTAGTTATATATTGTTTATAATCATTGCTTTACTTCGCCGCTTGAATGCTAATAAGAGCTTCCTAGAATTCATTGGTTAAAAGTCATGGCATCTAATTACTTGGCAGGATGTTTTAAGAATATATAATTATATCTTTCCTCCATTTTATGATGGTAGTGAACCAACTAATCTGCATCAAGAGAAAATAAATAATACCTACATTAATTGCTGGCTAGCAACAAGGAGCTCAAAGCACCTTCGAAAAACCCACTCATTATAATCTTAGCATATAGAGTATGTTCAATACTTTTTAATATACCAAACTAAGATCATCCCTACCTTTCTGGGTAAGAACTCAGGCAAAGGGAAATTACATTGACCCCGTTTCATATTTTAGTCCTTGGAGGTCAGTTGTGTGATACTAGGACCTTGCAGTTGGGAGCATGAAGTTTTAAATCCTAATCACTACCTCGAGCAACTCCCTTCTCTTTTCTGAGTGCCTGTCTGCTTCTTGCCCTATGAAACAGATACAGAGCAACTGGAAGAATAAGACAGCACACTGAACATGTCCTTATAATCGTGGGCATCAAGTGATGAGTTTCTTTCCCTCATTCATTCTAAATGGTCTTAACTCTTACTCCTCTATTATTTGGGGATGGTAAATTGCAAAACATAGTCAGACTTTGAGCTAAAAGAGCTTTCCCCAGGCTAGTATATTACGCATAAGCCTTTGGGGGAGTAGATCTAAGGTACTTTCTTTCCGGAACACTGCTGAGAGGTAGGAAGGGAAAGCAGAATTACAATTTCTAGCCCTGTAAGGCCAAGCCAAGCATCTTGTCTTGGATGGAGAGTTTTCAGTTCCGCCACTGGCTGATCTGGGCCTGCAGGGTCTTCTTCAGCTTGATGATCTGGATGATGGGCCCAGAGCTGCATTGAGCGCTCCGCTCTGGAAGAAGGTAGGGTGTCTAGAAGACAGGGAATGGGGTTCAGCTCTTGCCTTGTGCTTTCAGGTTACATGTCCTTTGGAAAGCTTCTTTCAGTTTCTATGGACATACTATGTCTCCCTAGGCCATTTTAAGAGTACTGTTGGGAGAATACAAGTTCCACCAGGGCAGAGTATATTGTCTATTTGGATGACCCCTCTCTCCCGGACATGGGATCTAGCATATAATTGGAGCCAAAATATTTTTGTGAACGCAGGGGCAGTGGCATGTGAAAACATATCACAAACCCCGAAGAGATTCATAGCCAGACCGAGGTCTCATCCTAAGGTATCCAAGCTTTAAGCCCGGATGGTAGCTGTTTCTATCGCCACCCAGTCAGAACCGGTGCATCCATCTCTTCCAGCCCTCCCCTCTAGAAAGTAGCAGAAGGCAGGCAGGGGTGTGTGCCTGTTGCGGGGGTGGGGTGGGGTGGGGTGGGGTGGGGGGCGAAGTGTGTCTCTCATAACCAAGGAGGAACTGAAGTCAGAGGAAGGCGCACACCTGTGAGTAGAAGGCAAAAACGGGCGAGACTGCGCGGGGTGTGTGAAAGTTAGGCGAGGTCGGAGGCCCAGAGAAAAGCCCAGGCCTCGGCCCAGCCATCGCGCCCGAGACACCCAAGCCCGGAGACACAAGTGTGCCAGGAAGAGTCAGATGCACTGCGCGACACTCCCCGGGCAGGTACACCCTCATCCACCTACGTGTGACCTAATTACAAAGTGCGAACCAGCGGCGGAGGTGGCCTGCCAACGAGGCTGCCACTGGGAGCCCGTTGCTGACACAAAGATGCGGGAATCCCAAGCGACTCCAGCGCTGTTGCACCATGGAGGAGTAGGGGTCTTTTCCGACCTGGTTGAAGTCGCCTAGTAAGCAGCCAAGGCGAGCACTTCAGGGAAACATGTCTCTGGCAGCTAGGCGGCCCCGCCCGCGAGGACTGCGCCTGCGCTAGGCCGGCGCCGGCGCCCGCGCCCGCGCCTTGTAGGACGTAGCGCTGTAGGATTAGCCCAGTTTCCCCGCTGCGATCACCTCGCTCGCTGGTTCTCAGTCCGCCCTTTCCCTCGGACCCCGCCCTTCTCAGGGACCGCGCCCTAAAACCGAAGGTGCCTCAGTTACCAGCCGGCTACGGTGCGCCTGCGCTTTGGCCTGTTGTTGCCGCCCCCATTCCGGTCTGGCAGCCGATCAGGGTTGGCTCTGCAGTTGCGCAGCTCGTGCCGCGGCCCTGCTACCCCTCCGCACCCTGCCGCCTCCTGACGCCGGGCGTGACGTAACCACGCCGGCGGCCGCCATTACAGAGAGCCGAGCTCTGGGGGTAGAGCGAAAGGAGGAGGGTAGTGGCCTGTGGACGAGCTCTGCGAGGAAAGCCAGCCGGCCAGCGCTAGCGCCGAGCAACCGCCAGTAACCACAGAAGTACTCCGGACACCGGCGGCGGCCTGTGCGTGTGGCCCGTGTGCGGGCGGCGGCGCGGCAGTAGCGCGGAGCGGCAGCCGGTTCGGGCGGGTGTCATCATGGACGAGAAGGTATTCACCAAGGAGCTGGACCAGTGGATCGAGCAGCTGAATGAGTGCAAGCAGCTGTCTGAGCCCCAGGTCAAGAGCCTTTGCGAGAAGGTGAGCTACTCTCCGGCTGCGGGAGCCGCCGTGGGCTGAGCCCGCCAAGAAGGAGGCGGTCGTGGGGAAGGTGCAACATGGCGGAGGCCGCGGGCCCGGGCCCCCCAAGCCTCTCAGACCGGTGTCCGGCGCGGTGCGGCCCGCCGGTGATTCCCGGGCGACCCGGCGCCCCCTGCCTCTCGCGCGGAGATTGGTCGTCCCTGTTTCTGCTGCCTAAAATGGCGCCTTTCGCCCCACTCCAAGGTTTCGGAGCCTGCCGGCCTTGGCGCCGGGCGGGGTGATGTGGTAGCCGAGACCCTGGGCTGGGGACGGCTTTGGGGTTCGGGTAAGAGGACTTGAGTTCTACGGCCTGGGAGTGGAGCCTGGGACTCTCCTGTGAGGTGGGGAAGAGGCTTTTTCCTTGGAGTCAGGACTAGGTCTTAGCTCCAAAACTGTCCAGAGGACCCCCGAAAAGGCAGGCTTGTAGTGCCAGACCACAGGACCTGGCTAAAGGTCACACGGCTTTGGTGCTGTCTGGGCGGTTTGGGCTCAGCTCACCGAGCAGTCTTTTCCAGAGACTTTTTAAAAGCGAGGTTTTTTTAAAGGACTTCAAAATAAATCTCTAACCTAATTTCTACGAAGGTCGTGGTGGTAGTTACAGGGAGAAGTATACCTTATTTTTCATAGTTGCAAGAAATGGAGAATTCGGTGAGTCATACTATGTAAGGAGTTTTGGGGTTGGAAATCAAGTGGCAGTTGAATGTATGATTTATATGCTGACTCAAGCTGGGTAGTGTTGAAACCCTTGTCCAAGCTTAGTGTACTAGGCATTTTGCCTTTTATTTTTTAAATGAGCGACGTAAACTGTAAGAGCAGCAAGTTTTTTTATCCTGGCTCTTTGTTGGAAAAGTTAATTGTTTGTATTTTTGTGGTTTTAAGGAGTAGTAGTAGTAACGATAGCTGTCGATTGAGCCTTTACTGTATTCCAGACATTGTGCTTAGTGTTTATGTCACAGATGCTGAAAATAGAATTTTGTAGTCCATTTAATAAGTCCATCTTAATTTTCCTTTGCAAAATTAAATTTGCAGCATTTTACTTTAATACAGAATTGTGGACTATCATGTTAGCATTTTGTATTAGTGAAGAGAGTTACTAGAGAGCAGTTATGCTGGCTCTTTTGTGGTTTGATGTGAAAATTACCTTCATGAGTTTGGTGTATATGTACCTAAAACACGCCTTTTGAGAAACTGCTGTAAATAATTGCAATTTAAGCAAGTCAAATTCAGGCTTATTTATCCCAAGCCAGAACTAAACTCTCCTAGGTGATGAGGTGGCACATCATCTATTGGAACTGCCTTTTAATGGTAACTTCCTTCACCCTTAATTCTCTTGTATCAAATGAGGACAGTATTTGTTTTAAAGGTTTAGAAACACGTTTTAAGAAATTATTTAGTGTACATTATCAGGTCTTAATTTCTAGGTACCGTAAGTGATGATTTTAATGAGTTTTAGAGTTCAGTACTTCACACAGAGACTTTGAGTCAGCCGTTGGCTAGATGACTAGTCTTTTGTATAGAAAATGCATAACTGGAGTTCAAACTGATGTTCCAGGGTCTCTTCTAATCTGAGATAATACAATTTCATTTTAAATTAATGCTTTGTGTTTAAATATTGAAAACCTACCGAATATCCAGATCGCTTATTCTTAACGAGAGGAATGGAAAATAATGCAGAATAATCATGTTTATTCTTAAGGAGCCTGAACCTAGTCGGACAGTCGCAGTAAAAGGACCAAGTAGAGGGTTTTTGTTGGAGAGTATTACTGGACGTTACGGTGGGGTGACTGAAGCTTGGTGCATCTAGTCTTTTGTAAAACTAGGGTGCAGTGAGATCAGTCAATTTATGCTTAGATCTCCATTGCTCATTCAGTGTGTCCAGATTTCAGCTCTTAGAGTCAACCAGATGGAAATAATAGTTAGAGTTAGGTTTCCAAGAAATGGATCTTGGTGGGGGGCGATATCATCACCCAGCCTTCCTATTGTGTTTTTAGCTCATATTTCAACTTTTGGTGTTATATTAACCTTCCAAACTAAATTAATTTGAAGTCTGCTTTTTAGGTATGTGGGATGAGTTAGGATACATGACTTGAAATGATCTTTTGTACAAGTCTTTCTAGTAAAATGAAGGTTTTCACTATTAATATTTGTATGGCCAATAACACACCTGGTGAAAGCCCCATTTTGAAAATCTTGGGAAATTTTTCATTTAGTACAGTGGGTTTTTTCTATTTAAGAAAAGTTATTTGTTGGAAATAGCTATTTAGTAATAGTTGATAATTTCTTTGATTATGAGAAGGAATGCTAATTTTAAAGCCTCCTTTATACCTGAAAATACCTGATCTGAACAAAACATTTAAAGTTAAATAGTAATGGTTACCATAAGAGGTTACTGTAATTAAAAAATGCAGAGATTATTATTATGGTATCCATCAACAATGAACAGTGTTAGGTGTTCAAATGCAGAGGATCCAAGTGTGTATGTATTTATAAACAAGGTTGAACATGGTTTTTATGTTATTAACTAGTCAAACCCCCCCCCCCCCACCTGATGTGATTAAGGTTTATATGAAAGCCAAGGTTGTGTGTATGCAGTATACCTTGTCATTTGGGCCATTCTAATTGTTGATTGTTTAAAAATTTGTGGTGAGTGAGTGCAGCTTTGTCTCAGGCACAGTTCTGTAGTCAGCAACATTACTACCTCGGTGTAACTGGGCTGGTATGTTTCCATCTACATATTGGAAGAAAATGTTAGTGTCAACTTGCTTTTGCATTAACTACAGTAAACATTCTGTGTTTTATTGTATGACTTCAGCAGTGGTTTAATTTAGGCATGACTTTTGGCTTTGTGCTTTCAGGTCTTACCAAACTTGTGGAGAATGTGGTTTGATAGCCAGATTTTTTTCAAAGCAGTTCTTTAGGTATGCTGTTTTCCATGGCTCTACAAGCACTATAAATAAAATGCAGTCATTAAGGCTTCGCCTAGTTGTGACATTTCTTAAGTGAGCATGAGCAAAGCAAGCCCCTTCTTTCTAATTGGATGAACTGCAAATATTTGATGAAGGATGAATTCCTTTATGAAGTGGGTAATAAGTTTTTGCTAGTCTGTATATCTTTGAATTAAAACATTGTTTGGTTCATTTGCATAAAGTAATTGAATGTTGAGAACAAACAGTTGGCAGGGAAGCATGATAGAGAATAATATTATGTTCACTATACTTTCACATGAACAGTTGTCTTAAGCTTATGAGACAGTTATTGTTCTTAGTTATAAATAGAAACCAGAGGCTCAGAAAGGTAAAGTTATTGACTGCAGGGGCTAAATTGAGATTGCCTAGGCTTATGGATTTTAAGACCGATGTTTGCAGTTCTAGCCTTGCTTCACAGCCCCCTTTTTCATTTCTAAGATAGTGCTAATAATGAAAGATACAGGTGAATTGGGGCCAGACTGAATTGTAGAATCAAAAACTGTAAAATAAAGCATTAATTTTATTTTGATTGCTTGAAAACTCCTCATTCTTGTCACATACTGTTGCTTCACTTTGTCCTAGAGGAGAGAACAATAATTATTCCTCCGTTTTGGATGTGGCTAACTGCATTATTCCTCAAGTAAGATTAATGAGGTAAAAACCCCAGTTTACTTTCTGTGTATTTTCAGCATAAATTGTGATCCATAGACTGAGCTCTGAAATACTGACGTTTATGTTGTTCATCACAGCTTGTAAAATGCCTTTCTTTTTATCCTCATAGCTTCCACAGTCAAAGCTGTTTGTGCCTGTGTGTGTGTGTTTCATGATCTACCAGGCATGAAGCAGTCGTAGGTTTGAGTAGACTTAATGAGGAAACACCAAAAAGGTGAATAGTTGTGCTATTCACATACATAGGTTCCCCAGCTCTCCCTTTGTTTTCTGAGTCAAGAGTTCTGTGCCTGTAAGTACTGGCTTTGGGGCTGAGGTGAAACTCCTGCTGTAGAAAGATTGGTGAGCACTGCAGGAGTGTATGGGATAACGTTTGCTTCGCCAGCCTGGTGTTCCCCTTTCTGTGACAGCAAATGTTTCCCTAGCTCATTGTAATCTCCTTGTAAGTCATGTGGAAGGTTTGTTTAGCTTAAAGGAGATAAGCTAGGAAAACCAGGAGACGTTGAGTTTGGGTGGAAGTTATGGTGGGCGGGGTCTTTTTTGAGGGTACTGAGGAGAGGTGAAAAGTTTGGTGTGTCAGGAAACGCTCCTCTTCCTTTTTTATTCTTTCTGCTTTGATCTGGTTCTCTTATTACACTTTTTTCTTTATTCATTTCTCATTACCATCCTTGTCTGAAAAGACTGCGTCAACCTGTATTCTCCTATGCAAGTGAGCTCTGAATTGGACTGGAAGTAGAAAGGGGAAAGCTTTACTTTTGTTATTTTAAACAGTTTTCCTTTGAGCTCCAGAAGCAGAAGTCATAGAAGAGGCTGAAGTAGAGAGTCCTGGCTTGCCAGTAAATGGCTACGGTCTGAAAGAGTAAAAATAACAGTCTGGGGTTAACAGCTTCATTTCTTCACAGTACCAGCTTACTATTGCCTAGTCATATATTGGTATTGTGGCTTGGAAGGGAAAAACAATGCAGTGACAGAGGGGTGTGTGTGTGTGTGGGTGTGTGTGTGTGTGTGTGTGCGCGCGCGCGCGGCGCAAACTGTACCTGACCAGCTGGCCCAGTCACTGTGGCACTCCCTGTACCCACCCCTGCCTTAGTCATTTAGTTACCGCTACAAATCGGAGTTTACACTACTGTTGTGAGAGCTGAAAGAAGGTTGAGAAGCTTTGTTCTAGAGTGCTCTGGGAAAGTTTGTTCGCCTGGCTAGAATCACACAGTTTAGTTGACAAAGGTTACTGAGTGTCATTGATGCTGTAAACTGTGAAACTATATTTGTTTTTGGAATTCATTTAACCAAAATTTATTAAGCCCTTATCACATGCATTACTAGTTTTTAGTATTTAGCTTTGTCTAAATAGCATTATCATTCTTAGTGATTTGTTAGTTTGTTATTTTGTGCTCTTAATAGCAGGGTTTCAGATTAGTCAAGAGGTTGAATTTGTAAACTCCGTGGGGAAGGTTTTAAAACATTTGTGCTAGTGACAGTCAAGGGAATTTTATGTCTCTGTCACCCATCATTTGTAAAGTAGCAGTAATGCCCACCATCTATTTTGTCGATTCGTTCTTTTAATAAAAAGGCTTGAGAAGTGCTTTAGGATGGACTAGAATTTTAGTGTTGGAAGGAACCTGAAAGACCTTCTAGGCCAAATCATCTCTTGCAGATGTAGGAGGAAACAGGCCTAGAGGGATTGAATCTAGTTTGTGATGGATTGTTGTGGTGAGACTTTTTAAATAACTATGTATGTAGCAACATTTTTTAGTTTTAGTAGGTTAACTTCTTTTCCCTGTGCTGGAATGATTGGGAATGTTGAATTCATGCACATGTGTAAGTTGGTTGGTAAAGATTGAGGCCAGTCTGTTGCCTGAGAGACATACGGCTTTAAAGAAAAGAGTCATTCGTTTTGGTCAGAAGTGAAGATGATTATCTGAAGCATAATCATACAGATTTTAATCGAACAAGACCGAATTGTTTATAAAACATTAGAGGCTTCTATTCTGTATAAGTAATGAAAGACAAGTAGTATGAAGAAAGGTTTGATAATAGAAGAAAACTCAAATTCATTTGCTTCCATGGCTAATAATAGCTCTACTTTATGTATTACACCAAAATGAAAATCTAGCCATATATATCTATTTGTCATAAACCGTAATTTTTTGCTGAGTTATGAAAACCAAAGAAATCTACCTTTTATCTTTCTAAAGGCAGCAAAAAACAAAGTGAAATTCTCTTTAGGTGTTGAAAAATATATTCTTGTTTGCAAATTTAATTATTTTGCTTTAAGTTAAAAACTTTAAAAGTTTTTAAATGTCTGCAATTCTGTTTAAACTGAAAAGTAAAATTCAAAAACTGCAGGGGGGTTTTTCAGCTTCTCATGTCTTTATGGCTGTATTGGTGAAGATGTCCTCAACTATGATTAGAGTATGAGATGTTGACTTGAACTAGAGTTCTAATGAATATCATAGTTAATAATCAGATTTTTAATAGAAAAATACGTATGAACATTATCCAACTCTCACTACTCAAAGAATATGTTTGGACAATTTGTATGAGGAGAAATAACTACTAAATAAACATGGAATAAAAATTTTGAACTCTGAAGTGAACAGTACCAGTTAAGTCAGGAGATAATATTTTATATCTAAAACAGCTGAGAATGGATACATTCTTCCATTTATTATTGTATTACAAGTTGGGCATAATCCAGATCTTGTGTGTGTGCTAGAAACATTTTAATATATATCTGCTAAATGCAGGAAGAAAGGGTTTATGCATGTAGTATATAACTTTTCCAGTTAACATCTGCGAACATAAACAATAATGATTTCAGTTTATAAATTTCTCGGGGCCAGAGCAACTGACCAATGTTTCTTTACTGCTAGGCTTACCTGAGATAATTACAGATGAGTTAGTGTCCTCTTCTCTTCCCCTCTCCCTCCCCTCTCCTCTCTCTCCTTGTCCAGAGACATTTTGATATAAAGTTGCAGTGTAGCATCTCCAGCCAAAGGTAATCTTTTAAGATATTCAGTTGCTCTGAATTTTACTTAAAATTATAACCTGTTTAGTCACAGAAGAACCCCTGCAGAGGTGGAGTTTGAGGTTACATGCAATGACAGATCACAGTTTCGAAGTCTAGCACAGATTAAAAACCACAGGTGTGCCATTTATACAAGAGACACTGTTATTGTTTCAAACTATGTATTGACTCCTTATGAACATTTTAAAAATAAAGTGCATTTAGGACAGTGAGTGGCACAATTCACAAAGCCCTGAAAAGTTTTTCCAGTACCAACTAACCGTTGGTTATGAAATGTGAGCAAACTTGAGACACTGAACATTTTTTAAGATTCAGAGATTGGCCAAACCATTGGAATACCTCTGCTTATGAAGGCTCTGTTTTTCCCTTTCCTTCACAGTTTAGTATTGTGTGCTAATTTTTGGTGGTATTTGGTTGCACGTGGCTAGAATGCTTTGATCACTTCGCATATCAGGAAAACCAGTGACCTAAAACTGTGACAGGATCTTATGTAGATTGGTTTGTCCGTTTCAGGTTGGTGGTTGGTGGGCCCCTCTAAAGACCTTCATTTTTCCTTGTTTGCCTCCCAGAACGTTGATTAGGACATGAGTCTGAGCATCATGGCATCTCTTTCAACTATTGCCTGGCTAAAATTGTCCAGCCCAGTATATTTAAAAATCACCCCACAAAAAAAGGTTATACAGGTCTTCACAAAACCTAGAATTGCCACAAAGATGTCTGATCATTATGATCCAAGCAGTCAGCATTGAAGTTAAGCTTCCAGGAAGCAGTTTCCTCCTCATAATCCAAGCAGTCGGTGATTGAGTTGAAACCCAGTCTTGAAATCCATATCACTGGGTGGAAAGAAAAGCTGGGGACTGATTGAGATGGCCGTGACTGTATTGGTACCAATAGGCTGTGTGTAACCTCTGGTCCAGGAAGCTGGTGATGCAGAGGGGTCAAATAAAATTGACAGTCCATACCCCCAAAGTAGAAAGTTGAGCTGGTATGTTCTTGACTAACCTGAAGCCTGAGTATAGGTTATGGGGTATATGTCATACATGCAAGAAGAGGAGGTAGACAAGGTATCTCACAGTGGGGAGGTGGAAGCGGGATTTCAGAGAGACACAGGAGCGCTGATGCTGGAAATGGCTGGGACTGAGGTGCCAGAATTTGAGTGAACTGGCCACTTGCTCCACTCCGAACTCACTCCCCAAGCTAGAGATGTCTTTTTGGCAGATCTCGCTTTGTTTTGACCTTCATTCTGTTGCTGCTGCTGCTGGTACTGGTACTTAGCTTTTTTATTTTTTATTTTTTTCAAGATTCTATTTATTTTTAGAGAGGGAGGAAGAAAGGGAGAAAGAGAGGAAGAGAAACATTGATCTGTTGCCTCCCTTACCTGGGACCCAGCTTGCAACTGAGAATTGACCCAGGAACCTTTTGCTTTGCAGGACAGCACCAACCAGCTGACCCACACTGGCACTCTTTGATTCTTTAATTGTTCAGGTAGCCCACAGGCAGTGCTACAAGTCTGTGCAGAAGTCAGACCCAGCCCATTGACTGCAGAAGGCAGCTGCTTTAAGATAAGATATCTTAAGGCACAGAGTCAGTCCATACGGTGCCGTGGGGGAGCTGGGCATAGGATCCAGCCAGAAGGTCTTGCTTTACCCAGCGAAGACCGATTCAGGGTCCTTGGTGGGTGGGTTTGGAGTGGTAGAGCTAAGGGCAAAGCAGATGAACAGGTGCAGGTTTACTGCTTCAGAGGCAACTTCAGCCTTCCCATGTTCCACCACTAACAAAAAGAATAATCCAGTTGTATAATACACATGAAACTAAAAAAATGTTCATACTATTTGCTCTGTAATCCTACAATTGAAAATTTTCTGAAAGGAAACAATGTGCATGGATCTGTTCAGGAGGATATTACATAGCAGTTTAAAATGATCACTATAATGTTATAGGAAATTGGGTTAGTAAATATGAAAATTAGAACACAAAACAAGACACTGACCACTGGTAGACGTGAGGTTTGTAGGTTAAAACTGGAAGAAATGAGAGTTTTGTTGGTGTGGCAGAATCAAGACAGTCATATTCTTGAAAGTTTTACCACCAAATTAAACAATATTAACATTTTAATATTTTTTACTCTTTTTATATGAAGAATTTTTCTGTAGTTGTAATTGTATGTTTAAATGTTTGATAAATTGTATAAGTGTTGTACGTTTTTTCCTATGATACAGATTAAATAGAAATGATATCACTATTGTGTTACCCTTAAGGGAATTAATATATAAGTGGTTGGTA